>JAOTIX010000038.1:11470427-11488471 GCA_027123715.1 Gaidropsarus macrophthalmus
CCCGCCGCCCGCCCCCGCGGGCCCGCGCGCCCCCGCCGCCGCGCGCCCCCCCCCCCCCCCCCCCCCCCCCCCCCCCCCCCCCGCCAGCGTAAGAGACAGGCCTCTACAGTTTGTGGCGGAGATTTGATGATGTAGGCAAGTCTCATAACAATGTATTTTAAGCCCAGAGTTGACAGCGGTGAAAGGATGATTCGCACACAAAAAAGAATCCATGAAAATATTCTGCTTTGTCGACAATACAACAAGGAATGAGGGCTGTCAGACTGTAATAAATGTCTTGCTTGGGATTTCAGCACGCTGAGATGATTTGATGGGGAAAATCCATTTATACCGAATGAGAATATGGTTCTCTGTACATAAATGTCTCTTTCTCGTCAACCTCGGCACTAACGCGGGACCCTCCCCGGTGTCTGTCGGCCGCAGGGTCTGAACATCCACACGGACTCGGCCAAGGCCCTGGCAGACTCTTTGGACGTGGCCAAGGTGGACGGCTTCCCGTACTTCAACACGCTGCTGCGCATCCTGGCCACGCGCTGCATGATGCAGGCCGTGTACTTCTGCTCCGGCATGGACAGCGACTTCCACCACTACGGCCTGGCCTCGCCCATCTACACTCACTTCACATCGCCCATCAGGAGGTGGGCGCCATGCACAAAGGCTAGGATGCAAAGCGTTGGACGAAGGATAGAAGGCTAAACTTGATCAAATCACGCATCACTTTGCCCATTGCGTGGGCGTCTTAGATTTGTGTTTCATGCGTTCTTATGGCGTCTGACTTGATAACAAAACAACCAATAATTTGGGACATTATGTGGGAACTGCCCTCGTTCTGCTGCTCTCTTCATCCCAACATGTGACCCCCTAGAAGGTCTTGTCTGACCCATTTTGATCACACGTCCTTTCATCTGCGCAGATACGCGGACATCATAGTGCATCGGTTGCTGGCCGTGGCCGTGGGCGCAGACAGCACCTATCCCGACCTGACGGACAAGCACAAGCAGGCGGCCCTCTGCAACAACCTCAACTACAGGCACAAGATGTCTCAGTATGCACAGAGGGCGTCCGTGGCCTTCCACACACAGGTGAGCACGCACGTGAATCCCGAAATGCACATGTCATTGAGTGTGAAGTGAGGTAGACCTGCATGAATGAAACACAGAGGAAACAACGTATTTTAGTTTTTTGACAATGTATTTAAAAAGAATCTATATGATTTTCCGTGGGCTTTAATGCATTATGAACAAATAACAGATTCAAGGCAATTTGTTATGAGTCGTAATAAAAAATTATAAATTAAATTTAAGAACAAAAAACATTTACAAAATAAATCTCTATCCAGGGCTATTCATAAAGCACTCGGATCACAAAGAAACTTGGGATGCTGTACTCACAAATTGCATTTGTCCCCTCCTAGCTGTTCTTCAAGAGCAGAGGGTTACTCAGCGAGGAGGGCTTCATCCTGTTTGTCAGAAAGAACGCCATCATAGTGCTGATCCCAAAGTTTGGTCTGGAGGGAACCGTGTTCTTTGACGGCAAGGACAAGACTGGCCCAAAACTGGTCTTTGATGAAGAGGTAAATGCTACTCCCAACTATGCAGTCAATACCTCAATGGAGATGAAAAAATAGAAAGAGCGATGCTCTGAAATCCCAGTCACTAATCTCCACTGTGCATCACGTTCATCTCTACAGGGACCCTCTTTGATGGTGGAGCAGCACACCTTTAAAATATTCGACAAGGTGAAGGTGGCCATCAGCCTAGATGACTCAAATATTCAGCACCAGAAGATCCGCATGTCTCTTGTGGAACCTGAGGTAAGGCCTTAATGTGATTGCTTGTTCGGCTTACTGCTATATTATGTCTTACCGTTTCTTTTTCCCCAATAAATTCAAACCATTTTGTATCATAATTACTTGTTTTCTTTTTTAGATTCGTCACGTTAGTGTTCCAGTCCCAGAGGTTGAACCACCTGCCAAGAAGCCCAAACTATGAATTGCTGACCAAGCATCATTTATGCCCAATGTAACTTTCTAAGTAAAGAAATGCATTTTAAGTGGTTTTTTTTTTTATTGTATACAACGATACAAATGCCATGTCCAGACGTATTGGCACTTTCTTGTTCATAGTCAACATGTGATTTGATTTGAACTTTAAAGAGGTCCCCATGGGGTATTACAAATCCATGAACAAACTTTGCGATGAAATAAAGTTAGCCATTTATACAGTCTTTTTGATATACTAATCTGTATAGAAAGTGTTATCCCCTTGTCTTTTGCATTGAGTAAAACTATTCATCCACACACAAATATATGGAGTTTGTATTGGTATTTATTTACAAACCAGTGGCATCAAACCTGTATAGTACAAAATAAATCATGTATCCAAAAGCGTTAAGTGTAAAATATTGAATATCAAATCTTTTTTGGAATCAAAAAAGACGACATTGATCAGGGATCCATTATAAACACGGTTTCAGTTAAAAGCTTTTGTCTGATAACCTGACGCCAAGATCATCACCTGACGCCAAGATCATCACATTCTTGTTAAGATCACCACAAACAAAAAGTATGTTGTGTATAAAATGCGTTAAAAATAGGTCACTGTTGTGCAAGTAGCAGTTCAGAAATGACATTTCATATTGCCTTTCCAATGCATATACCACAAGTCCTCCCCAAAAGAGATACTCATTGTCATAGAATTGGTGCAAATATAATAACTTTAGGTAAACAATTCCCATTCTAAAGCTAAATGTCACCGTTCTCATTTTCAATAGAGTTCAATGTTGACACAGAGAACAAAATATACCCAAGTATGATTTGGCTCAACATGACAGCTTAAAAAAAAATGTAAACATTTGATTGCATCATCGTTTCCAGGCTTCAGTGGGTGCTTGTTCCTGTGATTGCAGCAGGCTCAGTGGTGAGTGTTAAATGGCTACAGGGAGAACAAAAAATATTGTGTTAACAAGTCATAGAGCTTAAAGAAATGTGTTATCCTAAGCTGGTAAAAACAACAATTGCAACTATCCATTGATTTCAAATGGTCTCAACAGATAGGAAACATCTATGCTGAAAGAAAGTCAAGCCTTAAAAGTTTGCATCAGCATTATGCCATTTGTTTACTAATAACATTTGTTTTTCTATATGAGCATTCGCTGCCCACAGAGACTCGGTTTCGGCCTGGAATCACTGATGCAACCTTTAACATGTGACTTAAAGGTTGTATCAGCGATTCAGTAGCAAAAAAAACACATCTCTGTAGGCAGCCTATGCTGTAGCATAGAGACATTTTTTCACCAAAACCGGCTCAGAGGGCATTAATTAATACTAGAGAACACTGCAAACTTTATGAAACAATGCAATGACACCTTTAAGGCTGCATTGTTTTGTTGCAAGTGTCCATTGATGTCCTTTTTTGAGATTGTATGTTTTAGAGGTACTACTTGACCGCCATCAGGGAAAAGCAGATTGGCTATATAACCTAGTGTGTACCTAATGGGTGCCTTTACCTTAACTCTACATTGCCTGGGAAAAGGAAAGGGCTCGTCCGGTACGTTTGAACTGAAGGACTCCTTGCCGTTGCACACCGAGCTTAGGCCATCGATGAGACTGGCAGTGCCCACTGAGGTAGTGTTGTAACCGCTGTCCACCTGCACATCCACACACAAAAACACAATTTGGTCCGTTGGCCTTCCTTGCACTGAATAAAATGAAAACAATGCGCCAATACCGGAAGTAGAAGAGAGTTGGTACAATTTGAAATGAGGGGTGTCACAGGGAAAGGGGAGCCAACTTTAAAACAATACAAGAGAAAAGCCCAACGAGTCCAGGGGCAGCGCTGCTCATACCTGCATGCTGGAGTCGTAGCGTATGCTGCTTCCCTCCGCCAGCAGAGACACAAACATCTGGGAGCTCTCCGCGGTCGACACGTTGCCCATGCGCGAGCTGGTCAGCTGCACCGAGGGCTCCCTGGCGTCCTCCTCCCGCTCGATAATGTCCTCCAATCTCCCCTCCATGGGAGTCTCCTTCCCTGCCTCCTCCTCCTCCACCTCCCCCTCCTCTGCCTCCGCCTCCTCCTCTCCAGCCCCTCTCAGAGGACCAGCCATGTCGTTGTCTCGGGCCGCAGGAAACGGCGCCTCGACCTCCATAGAGGCGAGCGGCGAGGCCAGGGGGTCGCCGTGCTCCTGGCTCTCGTGCAGCCTGGGGTTGAGGATGGGTGAGAGCAGCGGCGGGTCGGGGGCCGCCCAGCACCGGGCCCTCGCCCGGGCCCTGGACCTGCCACCGGGGTGGGACTGGTTGTGGAACGCGAGCACATGCGGGGAGCAGGTCCGGATGGGAGAGCAGCCCTCGACATACGGGCTCCCTGAGCAGGAGTTGACGTCCATGTCCACCGGGACGCCGTCGGCGCCGTCTGGCGTCGGGAAGCTCAGCTGCTTCCACTCCCCTGGGGATCGGAGGAGATTTGTCCCGCGTAATTAAAAAAGACGGGTGTCGTTTTGCGCGGCAAAGACAACAGAGGGGTACGGGGAATCCCGTACAGGGAATCCGTTCACAACATCCGGATTTAATCCGGATAAATGTACAGAAAAAGGTAAACAAACAGCAAGTATGGATATCATCACGCAAACACATGACTCACCTGAGCCTATGGGAGTGCGCGATGCACGAGGGCCGATGGGGGACAAATAGGAGGAGGCAAAGCCAGAAGGTGAGGACCCATCTGGGAACATGGGACTGGCAATGCTGCCCAGGCTGTGGTCACGGAAGCAGCCGTTCTGGATCGGACTAGATGAGAACTGGCCCTGCAACAGGGGGAATACGGATGTCAAATAGTCATTTGCCACCGCTTGGCAAAATTATGCGTAACACAGACCAGGAAAAAACATGGCAGCCTGATATTTTCAAGAAACAAATCTTCACATCATTAAAATGTTCCCTCCAAGTTTGACAGAGAAAGAAAAGCCTTCCAGTAAATGATGACTCACAGCAGATAACGGGGTGGTTGCCATGGTGTCACAGGGCAGAGGGGAGGAGAGGAACGAGGAAGCCACCTTAGGGGCTTCAAGCGAACCCACGCTGATCCCCGTTGCCCTCGGCTCCCCGGCAGGAATCCTCTCTGGGCTGGACGAGCTGGAGTAATCGGAGCCGCTGTGGCTGTCCTGGCCATCCAAGAACAGCTTCCGCCTGAGGGAGGAGGAGCTCAGGCACTCCTGCACCCCCTCACTGACGTCCTGATTGCGGTAATATTCTCCTGGGACAACCAGACGATAAGAGAGTTCATTATCAACCAAGTCACACAAGTATACAAGACGGGTGTGTCAACATGCATCAGGTCACTTTCTCTTATTACTATTTTTATTGTGATGAACATCTTAATAATTGATCCCCTCACCTAACCACCCATGGCTCAATGGACCCAGGTAATGCGTTCTCTTTTGAATCAGTTTGTGGTAAAATCGTTTTAATTTCCACCAAAAGCGAGGGCTTCAGTGAAATGGTTTGTGTGTGTAGGTTTAAAATGAGTGTGGAGATAAACCTTGAAAAAGGAGGCTTACCTAGGATCGTCTCCAAATCTAATGCCACAGGTAAGGAAAGTGTAGTCTGACAGGCCACTGCATGTGGAAACAAGGAAGCCAGTTAGTGTTAAGAAACATTCTTGAAGTTAAAGTTAAAGTCTTTACAAAAACAATCCTCAATATTGTCCTACAAAATGTCAGATACAAACCATTTAATTTCTCAGGTTCCTCCATGATGTACGCTGAAATAGATTCTAAAAGAATAGAAACGGGAGAAAATTAAACACATTTATTGATGCAAAAAGTGACTACTACATCAGTCTCCAATTTCCTGAATCCATTTAACCAAGATCACAATCACAAGTAACACTTACTTGTTTTGTTGCGATTCAGAGCAGTTTGCTGAGATAACGGGGCTGCCCAAGGGGAGGGAACGATTGTTCCTTTGGTGAAAAACTGAATTGAATAGGAAAATGATTGTTAAATAATGCATTACGTCACTAACAAAAACATCTAATTTAAGTACAGTTAGAAATGTACCTGTTCGATAGCATGTTGCCGCTTTTCTTCGATGTCGGTATCTATGCTGGTAAAAAGAGAAACACAATGGGTTTAAAATGTGATATTTATCACCATTAACTCATAGTGACATTAACGCAAATAATGGCTGCATGCATTTTGAGTTTACATTTAAAATGTTCTAAATAAATTCATGCCACTTTTAATAATCAGTGTTTCCTTATGGGACAATGGCACACTGCATACATCTATTGGATGTGACATAATACAAGGTTTGAAAACCAACTGGTCTACTAATTAAGTCAGATTTTCAGATGCACAATTATTCAACCAACTGACTTATCCTGACAGGCCAAGACTAAGCCATGCCTGTGTCCATTGTCACACTGAATACATACCTTCTCTGACTTAAGTACATGGACTGTCTTTGGATGTCCTCTGAGTTTATGTCCACAGGCTGAAGACTGGCCATTTCCTCAATAGCCCAGACAAACTCTCCCGTAGCCTTCTAACAGTAAACCAACATAGATATATAATAACAGAACAATTAAGATACTGAAATTGAGAGTAACCCTGATTAAGCTGGTGACACATTTGTCACCAGTGTATATCTATATTTTTTTTTTTACAGTGGTATGAAACTTACAGCTTTACTGTGCTTGAAGACCGAGGGGCTTGGTCCCAGGAGCTCCTGCAGGTGGAGGTAATCATTTGGGCTCTCAAATGGGTTCCGTATTAAAGGCTTTCCAGGAGTTTCTGGTGTGATTTGTAGTTCTATGTGGTCCCCCATTTTGTGGCCAAACAGTACTCCTGTACTCCTGCAAAAGCATTAGGACAAAAGACACAATTTCAGTATTTAACAAACACTCGATATATTCGCGCAATTAAGGAATAATGCTATGTTATTAGATTTACGTTAACTAGATTACGGTGTACACAATTACGTTTGAATGAGCTGAAGTGCTTTTGGTTGACTGCCTGGCAAGACTTTACTCGATAAAACATCCACGCATGACAAAACTGATTGTTCTTAACGTTCTTAAACAATTGAACTTGCGAAGAACCCCGATCAGTTGGTTATATTAACTGATAATACTTACAGATCAAGTCAATACACCAACCTACAATACTCCAACCTTCGTTCAAGTAGTAGAGCCAGTTTAAGTTTCAAAATGTTGTTTCAATTTCCTCCAATGGTCTGGCCAGCCAATAGAAATGTCAAACGGAAGTGTTGGCCAACCAATGGGATTACTTTGTCGTCATTTCCTTTCAGTCACCGTGGTTTGGCTACTTGAGCGGAGGCGGGCTATCAAACAATTGTTAATTTTACTCACAGGAATGTATTCCTACATACACTCCGTTGTCATCTCTGTGATTACGAATCGTTTGAAAGAAACGTTAGTGTAATAATATGATTGAGCGTATGGTTGACTTATTGCAAGTCATTGATGGTATTTGTTGTGTTGGTGGTCCTGACAGCTAGCTTGGTGGCCAGTTATATTTCCCAGTCCTCGCCAGGCAGTAACCGATTAATAAGGGATTTGATAATTTATTTATACTTTGCGTCTGAAACATAACAATGGCAAGTGGAGCGAATCCAAACATGAATGCTGTCCGGGAGACCATGGACGGTAAATATGGTTTCATTTTAAGTAAATATACCAAGCAGTACACTTTTTCATCTAACAATACGGAATGTTAGGCCTATAACTATAGCGTTAACTAACTATATACATTTAATGTATCATAACTTCACACGGCTATTTTAGTACAATGGTGTTGTACAAAAGGTTTTATATAGTCCGGGACTTAACCCCGTGTATACCATGAGGCATGTACTACATGTAGATTTGGTTTATTATCAGTCAATATGTGTGGATAGCAACATTTTGATTGTTTATATAAAGTAATGTATACGCATTTTTTCGGATTTGGTATAGTTTATAAACCGTGATTTGTTTTAAATTACTGGATGATTTTTGTCTTGGGTTTTCTAGTACTGTTGGAGATCTCCAGATTGCTTAACACAGGCTTGGATATGGAGTCACTTTCCATCTGTGTGCGGTTGTGTGAGCAAGGCATCAATCCGGAGGCCTTGTCTTTAGTCATCAAAGAACTGCGCAAAGCATCGGACTCCTTGAAGGTATGCAAACCTATTTTGGGGTAGTGCATTGTAGTCATAGTTCTACCCAAGACTTTTGTTTTTTGGAATATTTTTTTATGATTGAAGTGTTAAAGGTTGTATACGCGATTCTGCTGTTTGTTTACAAATACAATTTGTTTTTGTTTATTACCTCGGAGAATAGACTTCCTACAGAGACAATTTCGGCCTAGAATCGCTGATACAACCTTCAAATTGCGTTATTAACATTCACTCAGTGTGGGGAGCCTTTAGTTTACATAGGTCAATTTCAGGAAAATATTATATGCATAATTGGGGTATTCTAGACCTCATATCCGGTTTTACACATCATTACTCCAAAGCTGTATTGTAGTCTGTTTCATATTTCTATTGTTGCCTCCAGGCTTCTGAAAACTCCACTAGCTGAAGTCATCAGATCACGTTCCAGTCCAGTACTCCAGTACAACGCATTTCGCAGTTTGTTGTCATGGGCCTCATGTGCGACTCTGTGTATGACAATACTATTTTGTTTGTAATTACACAATACAATCCCTACAACGTCAGTATATGCCTACAAATCGAACACATTTATTTTTCCATAATTTATAACCCCATTCTAAGTCTGTTTCTTTGTAGAGAACTCTGTTTCACGAAGTAAAAAAATATGTTTTACTTGTTGATGTTTTCTTCATCCTTTATATTTTTGTAGAGGATGTTTCACGTAAACGTACATGACAATAAACAGTCACTAGATGGCACTGTGTCTTTCTTTAAATTTACAGCATATTGATGTGACGGTTAAATAGATTTGCTTTAAAATACTTCAATTTGGCACTTGGATATTTGATGTATTCAGGGGTTATTTTTTATTTTATATTTAACTACTAAGTTAGGTTAAATATCCATTGTGAACTCATGAATCATGTCTTTCTTATTACAACAATGTAGTAGGATAATTGATCAAGGACCATGTGTTTATGATTTCAAACTTTTTAATTTTTTTTGCTATTTATGACATTTGACCATTCACTGTGGAACAAAATAATGAATATTTTTACATTTACCATCATTAATGGGAGATGGCACACAATTCCACTGGTGCAAAAAGGACAGGTCAAGGTAACATTTCTTCTCCTGATGACTTGCGTCCTTATTAAATAATATGGAACTTGCGCGATAAAATGACCTGAGCTTAATCTGTAATATAACAAAAAAATACTGTACAGCAAACCTGACAAAAAATGTGATCAACCACCATCATGGCTATCATGTGTCAAACCACACAAGGCATTGTTTTGTTTCACCACTGTTTGTAAAATGTCTCTATTCATCTTTAAGATGAGACATAATGCTGAGAGCACAAAACACAACTCTGCAGGTCATGTGCTTCTTATAGGCTGTGTGTGTGCGTGTGGTTTGTGTATGTCCATCTGAAAGAGTTGAGTCTTTCATTTAATGCACAAAGGAATTGAGCAACCTTCTCTATAAGCTATCTGACAACACACCAGCCCAGTAATGCCAAACACAAAGAGAGGATGGGAAAGCAAGTGTGTCTATGGCAGCATTTCTGTCTTCCATCGGTTCAACTTGTTTTCTAGACTGACAGGCTCCTGGTCTGACTTGTCCTTTGATCTCCTAACAGGTTTATCTCTTGAGCACTAGAGTCGGAACTGCATCCCCAACAAACAATTTGATGTATGGTATATACACCTACCTGAATGCCCTCAGGCCTAATCAACTGGGGCCTCTGTGTGTGGGGGTGGGGGGGGCTGAGTTTGTTGCCTTTAAGATGTTAATGGTGGAAGAGCAACATTAATAACTTCTCTTTGACAAAGGGGAGTTGTAAGGTTTGGTTTCTCTTGATGGACGATAGCGGGCACGCTGTTCAGAATGCATCTCTTTGTGTTTGATGTGTTTAAGGGGCTCCCCTTGCCTAAGACTGGTACTTTGATCTCCATAAAACAAAATATTCCCAAATCCCATAGTCCTAACTGAGAGATCGCCCACATATGCATAAAACATCTAAGAATAGCGCACTCAACTAGGCCACTGGTCAAATCACATGCCCATATAAACTTAACAGGCATGCAGGTCTCATAAAATAACTTCTAAAGATACTTTTTGCATACCAGCTCAGGATGTGTCTGATTAGTGGAATTATTCTCAGGTGTCTCGGAGAAAAATACCTTGTTTTGCATATGGCTGCTCATCCAATACATTTTGTTACTTTTAATTAGGCAAATGCATGGGGTTCAATTTTATGTATGTTGCAGACAATGTTAAGTGTGCTTCATTGAAAGCAACAACAAAAATGCTTTGCTTAGGTCTCAGTATTGGTACTGTGACATTTTGCTTGTTTTTGTATTGTACAAGAAGATACATCTTTATACTGTGATCTGAGAGACTATTGGTTCTGCGCAAGCAATATAAAGCTTCTGTCTTAAGGAGTGTGTCTCACAGAGAGCAGTTTGATGACCTTGTTATCATTAGCCACGTACCAACCTAAATATCCAGGTTCTATCAATTAAACTGTAAGATTATAGTGCTTAGTTCCTAATTAAAATTCTCTGTGAGAGAATTTGATCATATTCACTCTGAAGGATCATTAACAATCATTTAAAATGATAATAGCATGTAATCTAAATATGTACGCAACTAAAACAACTTCCAAAGACTTTTACTGACTTTGTTGTTTTTGGACAATATCCAACCTGATTAATCTGCAAGTGATTGATTTACAGTTGTAATTAGCTATCCCTGCATAGATGCATAATAACCGTATATCTCTACGCACTTGTATTAAAGTATTAATTGGTTTAATTAACAAAGCAGTTAATTGAATATCAATTAACAAAGTTGGCAATGGCATCAACACGCGTACGTGTTGAGTCCCCTGTGTTTTGCTTATGCTAATCATGAAACCATGTTTTATCAGATTGTAATTTTGTGTGTTGGACTATGTAATGACTAATATCATATTGGGCTTATTGATTTGAATAGCTCATTGATGCGTTGCACAAATGTTGAACCTCTCATGTTTAACAGTTAGGCGCCATATGTTGCATTGGAATCACATTTTCTCTGTAAATGGTCTTCCTGATCAAACCATGTAGTAAAAACAAGTTTGACTAATTCAATATCAGAGTTGTTGGCCTGAAGAGGGCAGATGTTCTAAGTTGTTCCATTGTTTTCACCTTTCTTTGTTTTCAAAGTTTGCTTTTTGTTTAGTCTGTGTATTTTTTCCTTCCTTCTTTTGGTACTTCTGTTAAAATTCCAACGGTTTTTTTCTTTTTAATTTTACTTATAATAGAGACGGAGGGTGGACTAGCTGTCCACTTTCCTTAAAATAAGACAATGCCCGCCATATTGTGGTGACAGCTTGCATTGTCTGTGTGTGTGTGTGTGTGTGTGTGTGTGTGTGTGTGTGTGTGTGTGTGTGTGTGTGTGAATGTGTGTGCCTCTGTGAGTGCAAGAGTGTCTGTGTACATGTGTGTGTGTGTGTGTGTGTGTGTGGGGGGTGTTCGCATCCAGGCAGTCAAGCTTGTGTGTTTATGTGTGTGTGGTCGGTGACAGAGGAGCGAACATGTATGTATGTGAGAAAGAGAGAGATGATGTGAGTGTGTATGTGTGTGTGTTGGTGTGTTCAATGACAGCTTGTATTCTTTGTGATTAATGATGTGCTGTGTGACTTGATAAGTGCTACGGAGGACCAACGCTTGTTTCAATTAGACCTTGTGAAGGTCGCGACGCTATGCTGGCCTCTCATTATCATATCCATAATCAATCCACATTATCATAGGGGAATGTGAAGGGTGTGTGTGATAACTTGGTCAAACGCACACACACACATAAGCAGACACACTGATGAACACACACGAAGACACCTAATCACAAACCAAAACATGATGACATGCTCTCTCACTCACCAGAACACACACAGACACACACACCCACACACACACAACATCCATTCCAACCTGATTTGAATCATAACGCTTGCTGTCGGAACCGATTTTGTCCGTTTGAATTAAGGGTGTACATGTAACAGACCAAGCAACAATGACGGTGGTGGCATTTAAAATACAGTCCTGCACACGCGCGCACACACATATACACACACATTTTCCCCCTAAACCCTGGGGCCTTTTTGATAGCAGCAGAAAGGGGATTTGAATGTTTTCACTAGTCTAATGAGAACAGATAGAGTGGTATTTACACTTCATCGGCCAATCTGACTGCCTACCCATCAGAATGGTCCCTTATGCTACGGCTCAGCAGCCAAAAAAAGGCCCATGGAACTGGCTATTGCCAGACCGCATGTTCATCTTGTTGACTCAGGCTGTAGCTGAAACTGTTACATTACATGCTTTGATTAAAAACTGGACCTGGATGCATATGCTGTTGTTTTGGGGGGTAAGGTTTTCTGGGTTTTTTTCTGTGTCTCTGCAGTTCTCAGATAAGTAAACATGTCTAGAGGAAAAAAGAGAGGGAAACGGGTTCACCAACGGTGTGCAGGATACAAACCCCACGACAAACGCAATACTGCTCCATGGGGAGGGTTCCCTTGGGGAGGAATTAGACCCAGTTTTCCCCATTTGGGACAATACATGTTGGCGAGCCTATGAAAAGATATGCCCCTCAAACTCTGATCGGTTTACCAGATCATAACCGTGGTTACAGTTGTAGACCTTATTCTTTGCCAGAGTGTTTGAAGATGGATGGTTAGACAGTAGCAAATTGTTGGATGACCTCAGTCGGTAATTTAAGATTTGGCTGAAATGATAATTGGATTAAAATGTCAGGCAAAATTATAATGTTTCTGTCTCTAAATATATGACACCGGTAGCCTTTTGGCTAACGGTCTCATATATTTTCCTTACAAAACATGCACGCTAAGCCTTTACTCAGTCGCGCCCTGCTATAATTTGTTTATAATTTGATCCCAATTTCTATGACCTTTAGCCATATTTTATTGATAGTTCTGTCAAGGATGGGGGATGACAATAAAAGAGATGAAGACCTTTTTCTAAACACGCTTCCTTAATGAACTAATCCCTAGTTATTAAAGATATTACCGCAAACTGGATCCTTATATCAGTTCTGCTCAATGATGATGGTTTTATCAATGTGTTTTCTCGAATGAGAAGAAGAGTCGTGACATTTCTATTTGGCAAGGAAAAGGCCATACTCAGCAGGAGTTATCAAAGGCAAAAAGTAGAAAGTTTTGCACTCTCTCTCTAGCTCTCTCTCCCCCTCTCTCTCTCTATCTTCCCTGGAGATACTCATGTTAAGCATAATTAAGCAGATTTGATTAGCATCAAGCCTGGCTTCCTCACTTGACTTTTAATGAATGTAAATCTACCATCTACATCCCAAAGATTAATTTCTGCCAATTAAAAAACACAAGAGGGCTTATTGGAGAGAGAGGGGGGAGAAGGGGGCGGAGGTTGGTGGGGTGGGGAGGAAAAGAGTGTTAAAGTCCTTTGAGTTGAAGTACAGTCAGAGTTTTATCCTCTCCCCCTTGTCTTATGGCGAGATGGTCTCTGGAGATCTGTGTGTCTCTCTCCCTCTGCGACCGAGATCATTATCGGCACAATGTTCCGTGAAAGCCACTTTGAAAGGACTGCAAGCTCCATATGTAAATGACGGCAGCCTGTGTGTATGTCTGTGCGCGCACACAAACGCGTGCGTGTGTGTGTGTCTGTGTGTATCTATGAGAGAGAGACACACGGACAGATAGGGAGAAAGGGGACAGAGAGAGAGATATTAAGAGAGTGGGTGAAAAAAGAGAAGGAGGTGATGAGAGAAGGGGAGAGAAAAATGAGATGGAGCACTCGGTATGAAAGCAGTACAGGGGACAGGTAAAGGGACATGTAATGGTTATTGTTTTTTTTGAGTTAAACTTGACACCCTATAGCTCTGCTCTTTCAATCTCATGGAGCTATGTGTAAGGTCTTGTAGATTATATCAACCGTTGTAGTGATTATTAAAGAGTTATTACATATGTATAAATGTAGTAGTATATAATTAAAGTAAATCTGTCTTAAATTCGATAGCCCTGAATTATAGTACATAAATAAATGCACACATGGCTATGCAATGGGTTTCAATGAGTAAACGCACTAAACACTATACATTGTAAAATATGCCCCAAAAAATATGTACTAACCTAAAAATTAACCAGGCCTACTTCTTTTGGGTGCCTTCTTTCCCTCTCCTCTCCTCTAGTCCTCTTTTACTTGCTCCCTCACTCCTTCACTCCCTCTCTCCCTCTCTCTCTCGCCCTCTCTCTAAGAATATGTTCTAGTTAAGGCCCCTCCTCTATATGATAATGTCACAGTAGCATCTCTAGCGCGAGACGATTTCCTTTCATTCTATTTGAAGAGTGTGATCTGTTTTTTCACAGGCGCACCTTGTCCCCTCCTCTCATTTGTTTCCCACACTCCGCGCAAGTAGGCTACTATTCCCGTGTTTGTTGTCGTAAAGGGATAACTAAGAATCCGTACTTCAGCGAAGTTACTTTTTCGCAGACGACTTTCGGCGCCCCGAAGTTGACTTGCTAATTTTCTTTTTTTTCCCATCCTGGGACATGACCGCCATGGCTTCTCCGGCTGCCGCTCTGCTCCCTTCCGCTCCTGTTGGACACCACCACCCGCCACCGACCTCCACCTCTCCGGCCAACAACTCTCCGCCACCTGCGGCCACGTCCACCTCTTCCTCGCCGACGCCTCCCGCCGCGGCGTACCCGGCACTGCTTCACCCTTTCAGACCCGAACTCTTACTACCGAACGGCGGAACGTCGATAAACGCCATCAAAAAGACAACAAGCATCGCCCCGATTAGCGGCGGGAAACCCGCGTACGCCACCCCGTCACCGGTGGAGAACACCCCGCAAAACAACGAATGCAAACTCGTGGAGGTGAAAGGCGCGAAACTGGCATCCTTCACAGTGAAAGACGCTGAGCTGATCTGCCTGCCCCAGGCGTTCGACCTGTTCCTCAAGCACCTGGTCGGTGGGCTCCACACGGTGTACACCAAGCTGAAGAGACTGGACATAACGCCGGTGGTGTGCAACGTGGAGCAGGTCCGGGTGCTCCGCGGGCTCGGGGCGATCCAACCCGGGGTGAACCGCTGTAAACTCATCTCCATCAAGGACTTCGATGTACTCTACAACGACTGCACCAACGCAAGGTGAAGTTAAACATGGCGTCTCCACATCGTCGTGTGTGTGCGCGTGTGTTGTGTTGTGTGCGCGTGCGTGCGTGTGTATTATGTTGTGTGTGTGTGCGCGCGCGCGCCTGTGTGTGTGTGTGTGGGGGGGTGATAGAGTGTGAACTTTTCTTTTTTACAAGTTTAAAATGGGGGATAATTAGGGTAACTTTAGGTGCTGATGATTAAAAAGTAGGGGTGATAGGCTGATGACTTTGACGAACGTTGACGACCAAGATAATGAATTCTAATCTTTATCCTCAAAAGTGGTTTCACCCACACTTTAAAGTTTTCCCTTAATAAGTTGTGTTATCGAAGCATCTCTCTCCCCCCCGCACACAAACATAAACACACACACACATACACACACACACGCATAGACACACACAGCCGTTGTATCCGACTATGTCATTCTGAGAAATTGATTCTTCACAGAAATTAATTAATTTTCATTTGGCCCCAAGCGGCAGCTTAAATCAGGACAAACTCTGGGCTGATCCTCTGCCTCCTCTACTCCTCTCTTCTATCTATCCCCCTCTCCCTCTCTCTGTCGCTCTCTCGTTCCTTAATAACTCGCTGTCTTATCATATCAACACTCTTTAGCCCTGAGCAACAGCAAAGAGGAGATGATTAAACGAATTCTCGGTATTTATGATGCGATTATGTAAATGAGCCATTTCCTACCACTCCAATGGTGACCAACTACACGGGTCATCAATCTAATACCCAACAGAGATGTTTGGATAAAAGTGACTAAATTGCCTTAGATGTTCATAACTGGGGATGTTGTGCTAAACATACACGTGGACATGTTTCTAAGGTAACAATAATAGGATTTGAATTGATAGTTTCATATAGTTAATCCACATTAGTGGATGATCCAATTTACACCTGTCATTGAAATCCAGCTTTAAATAGAGGATAACCCCAGATTGTAGCTACATCCCAAAGCAGACTTAAAAACTTATAATACCCCCCAAAATGGTGAAACTAATTTAGTTAAATGAACCCTTGGGCACTTTTAGAAGCCTACTTCTTTTCCAGCCTACTTATCCACATCTGAAGCTCAATTTGCAGGCCCACCTTTTTTGAGAGTGTGCTCAATAAATATCCTTCGTGAAAACACATTTTACACAAATCCCTTTGCCCTGCAATATCCGGTAGAGTTGTTTTTTTTAATCAGACCTGAAAGTGCTTAGCAGCATAGTTTACTCCACTGTCATTCGCCCCTGAAAATAATTACTTTTGGATGATCTAAGGATAAACAAACCTCTCAAAGGTATTTGGTTTAACCAGTGGTAACATGTTGACCTCATATCAAAAAACAACAGCGTAGCTACGTGCACCTTGTGTCTCTATTGGGATTTCTATGTCAGGTGTTAATGGGCTCGTATACCCCCGCCCCCCTCCACAGAAAGCGGTCCCTTCTGCTTATGCGTGTGTTATTATCAACAGCACACACTCGTACAAAGGAAGAAAGAGAGAAAAAAACAACAGCAACCTTTAGCTAATGAGAGCTGAACACATCCCTAACTTCAAACAACTCCTAACTCTGTTGTGCGAGGACTTCACAAGTACCATGCTAACAGGTCTCTCTATGACACATACCGTTATTGCTGTATGTTGTGTAATCGTTTTTCATGTAGTGACTGGACAGGAGTTTTTTCAGTTGTTGCACAAGTTTTTTTTAAGTTTGTTTAATAAGCTCAGATTTAAGCTCTGTTAGACAGGACATGACATGGTATGGCTTCGTGACAGTGTTGTGGTTACTGATTAGATGGCTATCACTTATTGTTTTTACAAAGTCGAGCAGCAAAGGTAATTCAAAAAGAAAGAAAAAATCTCTTATTTACATTACTGATCAAAAGAAGTTGAGCAAAACGTTTGCTCTTTCTCCTCTATTGTACTCTTGGTTTCCTGTTTATTCTTTTTGTTTGTATATATTTCATACGTATTTCTTGCGAGTGGCGACAAGCTGGTTGACTCCAAATACACCCTGAAATGTCATATTTTCATCATCAATTCTGTTTTCTTGTGTCTCTTCCACATAATCCCCTTTGAGTGTGTCAACACGCACGCACACACACACATACACACACGCGCACGCAATGACCATTGACTCATCAAACCGTGAAGAAGGACTGACTTCATTCTGAGTCAAAGCCTTGCTATAACTCACACATAGGTGGCACATTCGCACTGACACACACACAAATACACGCGCGCTTGTGTGCACAAACTCACACACTCAGGGTCGCATGGTCACGGCTGTGTGTTTGCTGGCTTAGCTGGTAAATGACATTAGTTCCACACAGAAGTTGGCGTGTAGGAAGGCAACCTAATACTCTCTGCTTTTTGTATGCCCCCCCCCCCCCCACTCGACAAAGGAACAGTTTCATTCTCTGTCACCAATACACATCAAACGGCCCAGGTCAAAGTGTGTTTATGCCCCACTGCCTCTGTGTCTGCGTGTAGGTACGCATTCTTCTGTGCGTGTCGGCTGGACTCCACACCTACGAGGGCATTCTGTTACCAGGCTTTGTCTAAGATGCTGGCCTGGGTTAAAAGGATGAAAATGATACCGCTCTCTGTTGTACAAGATGGCTTTATCACACACACACACACACACACACACACACACACACACACACACACACACACACACACACACACACACACA
>JAOTIX010000038.1:11629601-11644658 GCA_027123715.1 Gaidropsarus macrophthalmus
ACACACACACACACACACACACACACACACACACACACACACACACACACACACACACACACACACACAAACATGCGCACACACACACACACACACACACACACACACACACACACACACAAACATGCGCACACACGCAGGAACACACTCAAACAGACACCAACATTTCCTAATAGCACCCCTTCGCAACTTCTTTCTCGTGGATTCCCTGAAAGTATTGCAGCTGGCTCAGCCGTAGAAAAGCGAGTGCGTAGTTCAGCGAGAGGCACTGGACCAGAGGCCCCAGATGGGAGCTGCAGCAGACACAGCAGGACCCACCGTCCTCCTACTGCGCTACACGCGCTACACAGACCTCAGGCGCACAGCAACCCTGCTGTTACGTAACGCACCCACAGACACACACACACACAGAGACACACACCCACAGAGACACACACACACACACATAACAGAACAGAATCCTGCTAAATGTACGCTGAAATATAAGCACCATTGTTAAATTATGAACACTGCATGTTGTTATAGAGTGATTAAAGTTTTATCACGATTTTGATTCAAAGTCGTCACAGGCCTCTCTGTACTTTATATTCATTCACACATGATATTTTCATGAGTCCATCCGGGTGTGTCTGTCGTCTACGACCATGTACGGCTTATTTTGTTTACTCTTGGATGTTGCTCTCGTCAGAATAATCCGTCTTCCTCGTCTTCCAGATGACGGTTGCGTTGGCAACAGGACAAATAGAGCCTTATTAGCATGTCCCCCCCGCCCCCTGAATCACGTTTGTACCTCATTCCACCTTGTTAATCAAAGAGCTTTGGCTGGAGTCTCCTCAGTCTACTACATTAACCTTTACATCCCATAATTCTGCTGTCTCTGCCTGTCCCCGCCGTTCTCGGCGTCCTCAGTTCACACTTTGACCTTCTGGACTGATGCAGAGGCACTAAACGCAGGACTCAAATAGTTGTTTTCAATTTATATGTGACTCATATTTAATAGCTACATATGTATCATAACTCATAAATAACCCCTCCATACTACAACCTTCTCTTCTGCTCTCTGCTTCCCTCCTTCAGAGCATGAAGTGGGAGTCACATGGATGGAACTCTCAACAGGAGAGCATACTGCCTCTCTCTCTCTCTCTCTCTCTCTCTCTCTCTCTCTCTCTCTCTCTCTCTCTCTCTCTCTCTCTCTCTCTCTCTATCTCTATCTCTATCTCTCTCTCTCTCTCTCTATCTCATGGTCTCATCTGTTGAAAATCCTTCATTAGTCCCACAAACAGTGACATTTAGAGTCACAGCAAGTTAGATACAGGAAATCAACAGAGAATATAACGTATATAGATCGGAATAAAAAATGTTAAACATTAAAACATTGCTGTGTTGTTTGTCTGCAGGAGGGACGTCCCCTGCCCAATGGGAAGACATCACCGGCACGACGCCGCTGTCCTTCGTCACCGACTGTGTTTCCTTCACCACAAATGTGTCGGCCAGGTGAGCAAGACAAGTCCATTTGTCCAGCCCTTTAATCACAGTCACAGTCTAACAGGGCTTCACGGACCTTCACGGGCCAAACACAAAAAACGCTCATCATGGGACGACATAACAACCGCACACGCGCGCACATTGAGTCACACGTTCACGCTGGTTCGTAGCATCTGAACCCGCTGTGCGCTGACACACTTTGCCAGGGCAGTACATGACATCTGACATCATCGGCGACAGACGGGAGACTTGACTGAGTCATGTTGTGTTGCGTAAACAAGGCAACATGCCTACTCTCCCCGGAGTGGGCCACAGTAAAGAGGCCACGTCGTCCTTCAGTGGCAAGAAGGTAGATTGCCATAGCCTTATGGAATATAGACTATAACAGACGACATTGTCTTTCGGTATTACGGTGTCAGTTTATGTTGCATAACAAAACCTTTTTGATAAGGAAATTCTTTGCCTTTGCATTTTCATAAAAATGCTCATTATCATATTCTTGACCAAATGATGTCTAAATCAAAGTGCTTGACTATTAACAAATGTTATTGACCAATATACCTTTTATCCCCACTTTGCCTTTCTTCTCTCCTTGTATCCTCTCCTCTACTCTCTCTTCCTCCCCATCCCCTCACCCCCCCATCCACCTCTCTCTACCTGTTCCGGCAATCCTCTCTGCAGGTTCTGGCTCGCAGACTGTCACCAGATTCCTGAGACGGTGGGTCTAGCGTCTCAGTTATACCGGGAGCTGATCTGCGTGCCGTACCTGGCCAAGTTTGTGGTGTTCGCCAAGATGAATGACCCCGTGGAGTCACGGCTGCGCTGCTTCTGCATGACGGACGACAAGGTGGACAAGACCCTGGAGCAGCAGGAGAACTTTGAGGAGGTGGCCCGGAGCAAGGACATTGAGGTGCGCGCTCGTAACGCTTTTGGTGTTTTTTACGTGCCCATGAAAGTTTCATGTTTTTGGGGCGTGGAGACAATGGAGTTAGGGGTCATAAGTTGCCATGAAATGGTTACATTGGTTACATTTTGACCATGCTCAACTGTGTAGTGTTGAAATAATATGAGGTTATAAAACCCCCAAAATAAGCCACATTGGATATGTGGCTTATTGTATAACCAGTATAGGTATAGCTAAGTAATAATAACTAGATATTAGGGTTAGGGTTGTTTCTGAGATACTTTACAAAATCTTTTATACAGAAAAAGGGTAGGATAATTATTGGTCACATCCTTGATCATTTATAATGTTTTATTCTCAACAAGTTTTTTCCCCCTCCACAGGTTCTGGAAGGCAAGCCCATCTTTGTGGATTGCTATGGTAACCTGTCTCCTATGACCAAGAGTGGGCATCAGTTGGTCTTCAACTTCTACTCTTTCAAGGAGAACCGACTTCCCTTCAATGTCAAGGTACACCTCTCCAAACATTACTGTTATGCCCTTCCTCTCACCACTGGCTGAATGTCCAGCCTCTTCTAAGATCGCTGATATCCAAGAACTGAACGCGTGCCATTGATTTAATCAAAAGAATGTTACGTCCTCCAAATGCGCTCACCCCATTAGGGGTGCGCCCTTGCTATAGCTCATTCAATCTCCCAAGACCACGGGGAGAACGTGGGCTTGTTCCGACACTACGGAATCAGGAAATTGCTCACGACGAGAGTTTGCTTATTCAAAACCTCACAGATCCGAGACATTGGGCAAGAACCCTGCGGTCGACTCTCGTTCCTGAACGAACCCAAGAGCACCAAAGGTGTTCCCCAGGCGTCCATATGCAATTTGAATATCACACTGCCAACCCACAGAAAGGTAAGACTGTAGTCCTTTGAATTGATTACCTGTCACAGCCATATCATGTCATCTTCATGGAAATGAACGCCAAAATGAGAGCAGGCATTGGAGAGTCACTGTGCCAGCGAGGCAGGTTGAACCCTTATTTGGTTTCCTAGAACATGCCTGCCTGCTGCTCGTGTCTTTTACGTGTCTTCAAGCCCTGTGCCAGTCACAAGACCCCACAAAGTATACACATGGCTAGCCACACATGCAAATAGCCATGTCAGAACTGCACCTGTGTTTGTTTGTTTGGTTTTGTTTTCATGGTGGTGTGTGTTGATCGATCACAGGAATTCATGTGATACCGGTGCTGTTGCTTACGTTGTTTTGCTCTGACATTACGTTGCTCTGTGGTTATGTTGCTTATCGACCGACTGATTAATCTCATAGTTATTTTCACAAATTCTTTGCTATTTATGCTGCTCCATTTTAAGCCCCTGAATTTATTTTACCCATCTGCCCCTACGCTTCACTGTAACCACCCCTGCTCTCCATTCTGTCATCTCTCTCCTCTCCTGCAATGCATCTTGGGAACTCCCCACCCTCCCCACAGGATATGGAGTCTGATCCCGATGATGAGGTAAATGGATTCTTCATCATCGTACACAAACTGCTCCCTCTCCGTCATGCTTATTATGCTTCCTATTGGCTTCGGTGATGAGGAATGTGTGTGGCACTGTATTCTATGTGCCGACTTTGAGTCAAAGCTTCTGCAGCAGATGTTTTTCGCACACAACTGCGCCCCTGCTGGAAAGTTACTTTGTTCATTCGCTGCATGGGTGGACACGCGATTATTTAAATCTCTATCGTCCGCATACCTATTATGAAGATCTACTTTTTTACAACATCAACCACAGATTATATTTTATGTTCATTTTTATCTTCCGTTCCATATCGTGAAAAGCAGAAACTCACCATGTCTCCATACTATCTACAGACGAAAGAGGTTTTGTAGACATTTTTTTTCGAGTGCAAAATGTTCTTTTTTTCTACTTTTTTTAGCTTTTCCCCAGCATGCGTCTAAGCTGCTCCTTAATTGCATGGTCAGAACTCCAGATGGACATTTTATTAAAAGGGAACAATTCTATTTTTTCTTTTGAATCACCATTTACATTGATCATCTACCAAACGGAGAACCCAAGCTTGTTAGGTTGCCTGTTCTTCAGCACACCTCTTTTACAGTTATATATTGTGACTCATAAATCTGACCAGTCATCAAACAGATCAGTAGAAAGGACGATTTACTCAGAATCATCATTTAAAATCTTCCAAAAATGTAAACATACTTTACCCACTTACTCTGCCAGGATGATCTCCTTCAAGTGCAAGTATACCATAGCGATAAATACTTTGAACTCGAGTGTCATTGCAAAGTTCCAACCCTTTTGGGGAAGCAGAGATTGTTCCTTAGTCATACTGAGGGGGATCATAATGTTATGTTTCCCGATTCACCCTCCCGTGTGCCAATACTAACAGCATGGGGAATGATGCAACCAACCAACCAAAATCCCAACTTGGTTTAACATTAACCTTTCAAAATAATATATATATATATACAAAAATAAATTTAATTTTAAAATAATTCAAACTGAAATTTGGATTTAAGATTTGTAAAGAAAACATACATCTTTTGTTCTTTTTTGTTTGTTGCAGAGTGAAAAGCCAGACCGACGTCATTCCTTTGCCTCCTTAGCTTTGCGTAAGCGATACAGCTATCTGACCGACCCTGCAGCCAGTGAGTGCCATTCAAATGTTCAACTCATACTGAATATTGATTTAGCCTAGTTCAAATTTAGTGGCAGATGATCCCATGTGCTGTATGAATTAGATAGATATTTATATTTATATATATTGCACTGACAGAGTATAATAGACAGTCACCCATCCCATCCCTGTCCCCTCTCTTGTTATGAGATGCCGCTCATTGACACATTTGCATGGTCTACTCTGTGTTTTCCTTTGCCCAACGTCTTCATTTTGTCCAACTGTCTCTATTGTGGCTGAAATGTTGCTGTTGTTTTGGGGGAATACCCATTTGTTCATTCATCATTTAGAAAAACTCATGTTAAATAAAAACATTTTGGGGTGTTTTTTCATTCTTTAAGTGGCCATTTCACTTGTGGCTTCATGATTATTTGAAGTTGTTGTGCTACTGGGTTGCACTTTACATTTAGTTTACTCCCCCCTTAATATCCTACTGTGAAATGCTGTTTCACACATGCTATTTCAAAAGGTTATAATTATTGGATATGATATTACCATTTGTTCATTGTATGAGAAGGTACACATTTTTGTCTATTTATTGTGTGCGTTTTACAGACAATCGTTTTCGATTTATATCATAACTTGGCTGAAGGTCCAGATTTTTCAATTATTGATTGAAAACCCATTACAGAAGATATGGCTCAAAGTACCTTTCTTGTAAAGTGCAACCTTATATTGGAATTTTTGACCAAACAAATAAGATGAAGTTTGCCTTTATCAGCAATTTTACACTTGTGGGGTCATTTCTGGCATATAATACTAGAGTTGACACAACAGTTAATGAGCACATTTGTACAGTAAAAGGCACAATGGCAAATAGGCAAGTACGTTTGCTTCAAAATTCATAGGAATATTTGTGTCATTATGGTGCCCATGTCATTCTTTCCACCTTCATATCAAGCATTTATGTTGCCGCACATACATCATTGTTTATCCAGTTCTCTGTCATGTATCACAAATCTTAGATATTAATTTGTTTAGTAGACTTTATCCTAATATAATTTATCGTTAGTAGATTTGTTGATATAAATTCACATAAACAGCTCAAGCTATTCTGCTACTTTATTCAATTAATTCTGTTACTGACTCACTCAACTTTCTCTTTCTGGTTTTTATGTTTTATTTCAAATTACTTTTCGTTCAATCTTACTTTACAATTTTTGTTACTTTTGATTTAACTTATTTGTTCAAGAAACAACTGATCGAAGCACGCCGAGAACACAGCCTTCTAGCTACCCTTACAAACCTGTCTTTTCAACGAGATCTTATCAGGCGTGGTCGGCTGTTCCTGTCGCCGTCCCTAACCAAGCCAAGACTGGGTTTGGCTCCCTCTCCAGTTCATCTTCCAACACGCCCTCTGCCTCTCCACTGAAATCTGTCTGGTCCATCAACTCTGCCTCCCCCATCAAGACAAACATCCCTGGATCACCAGCTTCTTCTGTCAAGTCAGCTAGTGACATGGCCTCCCCCATCCGTTCCTATAGAACAATTTCTTCTCCAATCAAGACTGTTGTGCAACAGACGCAATACCAAGTACCAGTTTCCTCAAATCTACTGGCCTCCCCAGGAAAAAGTGCCCCAGACCCTGTATCTGTGAAAGGATTGGCAGCAATGTCTGCAAGGACCTCCCCCATAACCACTGGGGGAGGAAGTGGTTCTCTTGATAGGTCCTGCTTAGCTATGACACCACCAGGCTCTCCTAAGTCCTCCTATAACATGTACAGTCCATCGCTGCCGTACAATTCTGTGATTGGCTCTGGTGCCTCAGTACCATCCTCGTCTCCCATAAAAACAGTTCCTGGACTTTCCTCTGTTCGGCCCCCCGCAGATACATCAGGTCCTACACGGAGCCTGTTCTCCTGTCTTTCCTCACCACTTAAAAATAATAACCCTCCTAGTGCGGCATCTTTAATCAACGGAACAGTATCCCCCAATCACTATCGTTCCTCATCCCCTTCCTCTCATCTGGCCAGCAGTCTTCAGGAGAGGATCCAAGCAACCACGAATGCAGCAACAACAAGTGTCAATGCAGCTTTTGATGAGGTTGAAAAGACGTTTAACTCTTGCTCTGCAGGCTATGGCACATTGAAGTCCATGTCCTCCTCCGCGTCTTCCTCATATCAGTCAATTAGGTCCTCAAGTTCCCTGTATGCTTCTCTAAGATCCCCTCCTACCCCAACCACTGCTGCAACATCCAGCACCATGACTGTGCCAGTATATTCAGTAATAAATGTGCTGCCAGAACCCCAGTTTAAAAAGCTCCCTGAGGTTTCAAGGTCAGCCGCTGCCCTACTCTCGCCTCGTAAGGCAGGTTCTGCTGAGGGGAGTAACTCTCAAATGCAGTCAACCTTCGCCAAAACTCTTTCACCTGCTAAATCCTCTCTCGGAATACCACCAGCTGTCCTCAAATCAACAGCCTCATCACCACTATCTTCTAGCCAAGAGATTCTGAAGGATGTAGCTGAAATGAAAGAGGACCTAATAAGGATGTCAGCCATCTTGCAAACAGAGCCTACTTCTAAAGCAACTAAAGGATTTCAAACTAATTCTCAAAAGGAGGCTAAAGTAGAGGACGAGGAGCCATATAGGATAGTAGAGAAAGTAAAAGAAGATTTGGTCAAAGTGAGCGAGATCTTGACAAAAGATACAGTCAAAGATGGTAGGCCAAGGAGTTCTTTGGATGACATGCACTATGCAAAGGTACCTGTTGAGCAACCAGCAAGCAACTGGAGTTATCCCCCGAGATACGAAACTGTAGTACCTCAAATAAAAACAAAGACTGTACCAGAAAGGGATTTCAATCTAGCGAAAGTGGTTGACTACCTAGCTCACGACGTTGGCAGCAACTCTTTCTCGAAAACATCGGAATCAAAGCGTAAAGGAAATGAGGGAAAGAGGGAAGGCGAGGAGAAGCAGAAACGCGTCCTTAAACCTGCAATGGCAGTTCAAGAGCATAAACTTAAAATGCCCCCAGCAAACATGCGCTCCTCTGCTTCAGAAAAAGAACTAAGCAAGCTTGCAGATGTGCTTTTTGGAGCCGACACAGTTTTGGAATCTCCTGAAGATATATCACATGAACAAGACAAAAGTCCACTCTCAGACAGCGGCTTTGAGACAAGGAGTGAAAGGACTCCCTCAGCACCTCCAAGTGCAGAGGGAATGGGCCCAAAAGCCCTTTTTCAGGACATTCCTATTCCTCCAGTTATCACAGAAACTAGAACTGAGGTTGTTCATGTAATCAGGAGTTATGAGTCCCCAGAAGATAATAAATCATCTGCAATGGATGATCCCCATAATGTAAGGTACATTGATTCTGAAGCCAAAGGGCATTCAAATAAAAATGCATCAACACCAGATCAGAGCAAGGGATATACAATGAAAATCAGCCCAGAGGAGGATCCCATGGGAAAAGGAATGCGGGTGAAGGAGGAAACTCATATCACAACCACGACCAGGATGGTATACCATACACCTCCCAGCAAAGAAACACCATCAGAGAGGTGTGAGGAAACAATGTCAGTTCATGAAATCATGAAAGCATTCCAGTCTGGTAGGGACCCTTCTAGAGAAATTGCTGGACTTTTTGAGCATAAGGCTGGTAATGAGGAGGCTTCACATAGAGTACTTGAGGCCATTAACTCTAAACCTAAGGTCGAAAGAATTATTGAAGTTCACATCGAGAAAGGCAACAATAAAACTGAACCCACTGAGGTCTTCATCAGAGAGACTAAAAACCACCCAGAGAAAGAAACACACTTCTATACTGGAAACAGGCAGCAAGATGAGTTTGAGGATTCACCTCCAGCATATTTTGATTCCTCAAGAGTAAACACCCCAATGTCACAAGAGGAAGACAGCCGCCCTAGTTCAGCACAGCTCATCGCGGATGACTCATACAAAACATTGAGGCTACTAAGCCAGCAGTCAGTAGAATACAATGAGGATGAGTCGTCAGAGCTTAGAGGAGGATCATATAACTTTGCAGAAAAAATGCTCCTCTCTGAAAAACTTGACCAATCTCATTCTGACACTGAAGAATACCTCAGAGATAGGTCTCACTTTCACTCACCAGATCGAAGCAATAATTCAGAGGGACGACCAAGTAGTCCAAGAACAGAATATGTCTTCAGGTCATCGAGGAATGTGTTTGACAAATCCGGTAGAATGGCCAATGTTGAAGACAACTTTGACAAACTGACACTTTTGCAGTATTCTTCTGAGCCTGGTAGTCCAAAGCACTCTGTTTGGATGCGAGTGTCGGATGACGCACAACATAAAAACAGAGAACAAATCATGTATGAAGACAGAGTTGACAAGACTGTGAAAGAGGCGGAGGAAAAACTCAGTGAAGTGTCTCAGTTTTTCCGTGATAAAACAGAAAAGCTCAATGATGAGCTTTCATCTCCAGAAAAGAAGTCCCGTAGATCAGACTTCAGGGAAACGCGATCCGGGCCTAGCTCCACGCATAGCAGTCCTGAGCGTTCGGGTTACAGGAATGGAGGTAGCGGGGAAGAATGGAGTCGAGAAAGGCTTCGAGAAAGATTTAACTCGGGCGATAGAAAATGTGCCAGTTTACCCAGCAGCCCTGAGCGGAGAGTTCTTTTACAGTACACTGATTCTGACAAAAGGCAACAGGCAGATGTATCGTCACAGGGCAACACAGGTGATTCCCCCAAACCTTTTCAAATGTCATCTTCCAAAGTTAGTGCAGTGAGGCTAAAGTTTGAACAAGAGGCTCAGAAGCAAGACAAGTCTCCTCAGCGGGCACCAAATTCAAATCCCCCAATCAGAAAGCTCCAGGAAAGTAAGCTGCCGGTATATCAGGTGTTTACTGGTCCCAATGTTCCTAAAGTACCAGATAGTCCAGGAATCCAGAGAAAATGTCTAGCTGGTGAGTCCAACAGTCCTAAACATGAGTCTAATGAAAATGAGTCCGAAAATATATTCAAAACATGGGACAAACGCGGAAATAGTAACTTTAAACCCCAATCACCAAAACTTTCTAGTGCCATGATTCATGATGCCATAAAAGAAGGGAATAATAGTGACTCGCACAGACAGGAGACCACAAAGAAAATTATCTACACAGAACTCGTAGTGCGGGACAACCCAAATAGTAATAGCAGTCTAAAAAAAAACTCGGAATCACAAATTTCTGCTAAAATAGCCTCTGAATACTCAGATAATTGCGAATCCGCTGTTAAATCATCTACTTCCGTTGGGTCTCACATACCTACTTTAGCTAGAAATCGGTTGCAAAGTGGTTCTGAAACCATTAAATCACACAGTGGATTACCTGTGAGAAAATCTACTGATTTGTTTGATGGCAACCAGTCAAATGTAGTGTGTAATGGTGTTGATAGTGACCAGATCGAGTATTTGGCTAACGTAGCTCCGGTTGATGTCACAGAGAAATTTCAAGATATTAAACCGTTACCAGTTTATGTTAGCATTCAGGTCGGGAAACAATATGAGAAAGAAACAGCTACAGGGCAGCTAAGTACATACAAAAAGATTGTCAGTCATGAAAGTAGGACAGTGCATGAGACCAGGGGTGCTTTTTACTCTGTCAAGCAAAAGCAGCCAGCATCTCAGTGTAGCCCAGAGGAGACTATAGAGCAGGTAACAACCTTTGTGGTGGACAGCTCTGTAAAGAGTCCCATCTGCTTTGAGAACCCCAGCTCAGAAGACCCATGGGTGATAGGCACTGTGAGCGGTATGCAAAGCTCTGTCCCAGAAGAGTCTGAGGAAGAGGAAGCAAACACCTTCATCTACAAGGGGCCACGTGCTGAAAAAAGCAAGCCATCTTCCTCTGAAAGTGCCCTTAAAAAAACAGATACAGGAAGACAAAAGTCCAAGTCAGAGAAGAGATTAGCATACATTGAGTTTCCTCCTCCCCCTCCTGTAGAGGCAGGGCAGTCTGTGCCTCCAAAGAAAGCGTCTTGTGTGTCCTCCGAGGCAGAGACAGAGATGATGGAGGTAAATCTACAAGAGGAACACGATAGGCACCTTCTTGCCGAGCCTATTATCAGGGTCCAGCCGCCCTCTCCTGTTCCCCCTGGAGCTGATGATAGTGACTCCAGTGATGATGAGTCCGTTTTTCACCCAATCCCCCTCAAAAAGTACACCTTTAAGATGAAAGAGGAGGGAGACCAACATCTCAAGCCCAAAAAGGCTGAGAAAAATGGGAACAATAACAACAAAGACAGCAACGGTGTCGTAAAAGGAGAGGAGCTTGACTTTGAATCAAATGGCAATGACCAGTCCATCACTGACTGTTCTATGGCAACCACTGCTGAGTTCTCCCATGACACTGATGCCACTGAGATAGACTCTCTAGATGGGTATGACCTTCAGGATGAGGACGATGGATTGAGTGAGGATCCCAAAACATCCAGTCTATCGATGGACTGCAAAACAACTGACCGCTCCTTTAGTCAGTCCAAGCTTGAGGTCATAGAGGAAGAGAAATGTGAAGAAGGCGGGGATAATGGAAAAGCAAAATCCAGCACGTCAGTGAAGAGCGATGGCGAGGAACCTGATTACACCCTTGAGGGAAGACACCCGGACAGGCCGAACTTTGGGGAGAATTACTTCGGCTACCAGCTTGAAGAGGAGCTGAACTCCACTTTTAAAACTGTCGCCACAAAGGGCCTTGACTTTGATCCCTGGTCAACCAAAGGGAGTGACAGTGATGGAGTGTTTGATTCCAAAGCAAAAGAGGAGGACCCCAAGCCCTTTGGTTTATCAGTGGAAGACAAGTCTCAGGCCACCACACCAGACACGACGCCCGCTCGAACTCCGACTGATGAGAGCACGCCGACTAGCGAGCCAAACCCCTTCCCCTTCCACGAGGGGAAGATGTTTGAGATGACGCGCAGTGGTGCTATTGACATGAGCAAGCGGGACTTTGTTGAGGAGAGGCTACAGTTTTTCCAGATTGGTGAGCATTCCTCTGACCCTAAAACAGGGGACAAGGGGAGAGGGGGCCAGATCCTGGGGGTGGTTTCCTCTCAATCCACAACAGGGGAGAGGGGCACAGTAGAGGGGAAGGTTATAGACACTACCACAGACAGCAGCACTATACCAACAACACCAGCAGCGACAGCCGCAAAATGCAGCCCTGCACAGATCGGCAATGGCACTAGCACTGGCTGTACCGGCACAGATGCCCCCAGCGGTGAAGGCGTTTCTGAACCTCCCTCGTCGTGCACAATTACAGCCTCTAAGGTCGATTCCAAATTGCGTACCCCCATTAAAATGGGAATAGCAGCCTCCATAATTGTGAAAAAAGACTCTGGGGATCTCCCTGATGGCAAAGCTGCGGTGGCAGAGGGTCAAATAGTGCCAGAGTACATCAGTATAGAGGGCCACAAAGCCGAGAGCCAGCCTAGCGGATACACTGAGGCCAAGGTAGAGAGGCAGGATTACCCCGCTGAGAACAGCAACAACAACAATAACTTGGAAGCCTCCAGTGTTCAGGCCAACTACATTCAATGTGGCAGTGTTGTGTTTAACTTGCAGTCATCCTCTCAGCCCACACTGCAAAAAGCCAGCAGGATAGAAGCCCTATGCTACTCAGAGACAGCGGAAAGGAGCAGTTGCAATCAGACAGAGGAGACTAAGTGTCAAACAGTCAAGGAGAGCGAATCGAAACAGCCAAAGTCGAGACTTCCAGTGAAGGCGTCAGGTTGGTCATTCCACACACAGGGAACAGCCATAGGCAAACAGAAGCCAAAACAGGTGGTGAAGGCTGAGATCAGGAAGAGAGCTGAGCCGGTGGTTGCAAAAGTAGAACCCAGGTCTAGGATACCAATCAAGGGTGTGAAGAAGAGCAGCGCTGCTTGCTCCCTCACATCAGCTCAGGTCACCTCTCAGCCTACAAGGGCCTTAGCCACTGAGAGAGGAGCCATACAGTTGCCTTCGAGACTGCCGCTGAAGGACAAGCATCAGGTCAACCGAGAGCAGACCGCAGGCAGACAGGACAGGCAGGAGAACCCTAGCGAGCTCTGTAAGCACAGCATTGAGTACTTTAAGAGCCTTAGCGGGGAGACCCAAAAACTGATGGACTGGCTGTCAGACGAGGAGAAAAAGACGCAGACAGAACAGTCGGAGCAAGACAGCACCTCCCGGAGCACCTCTCTGTCGGATGCCTCCCAGCCTTCCCAGCCCTCCCAGCCCTCCCGCTCATCCAGGTCTGGTAGAGGTTCGAGGGCTGAGGCCGGGGCCGCTTCCGTTAGGGCAAAGGCGGCAGCGACGGACAGGGCCTCCGGCAGTGAGAGGAGCAGAAGGAGTAGGCGGACTGGTGGGAAGGAGGGCAGTCAGGGACTCACGGGGTCTCGAGCGCCCCCCGTCGCGGAGATCAAGCCTAGTTTGTAAAACTTTCACACTATGTTTAAAATACATCTATATTTACATATATATTTTATATATTTCACTCTTAGTTGCATGACATCGTTGTGATGGTTTAAATGATGGATTGACTGGAATGCCTGTGGCGTGTTTATATTATTCTTATCTCAAACTGTAGATGTCATTTAAAATGTCATTGTTATGTCATTTCTGTACTGTGTACTGTGCTGTACTGTCCTTAGATTCTCTGTTTTCTACCCCTTCCCAAAACCTTTTCAATCTGCCAGTAGAGTAAGCATGCCAGTAATAGGGACTGGTTTCCCTGGCAAAGCCAGTCCGTTGTCTTAACAACTCCTAAGTCTGTCCATCTGTCTGTGCGGGGTGGCTACATAAAAAAAAAATATATATAATTCTGTTCCGTCCCATTATGTCAATTGTCATGTTCCATGTGTTAGTGAGCAACACACAAAAGGCTGTCCGCATGTTATGTAGCAGTGTACTGTAAAGTCGACCACTGCAGTCTTCAGGAACTAGTCTATCGTTCTGAGTCATGGTTTGCATTTGTTTTGTGTGTTTCTTTTTACAGTTACTGCCTGCGTAGAATATAGAATCAAAAATGCGCCACTTGCCCTTTTAACACATTTTAGTCCTCATTTGTCTAGTGCTACAAATTAGTTTTCTTGCCACTTGGAATGGAAAGAACCATTGCAAAGCTTTTTAGAGCAATTTCAAATAATGACTATATTTTGACATTCAACTTGTCAACATTTACGAAGATGTTATGTCTGCATACTCCTGAACGTGGAAACATATTATGACAAAAGTATAACATTTAATGTAACAATAAAAATCCAAACACAAGTGGCCAGAAAATTAAAAGTAAAAACATCGGTACAATACACATTTTCCTCTTTATACATCTATATTAGTCTCTTTAGCAAGAGAGTGCAATGGGACTCTATATCTTACCGGCTGTCCTGTTCCCGCTCTAGGTCCCCAAAGCCCATGCGAGCGAACAGACCTGCGTATGGCCATCGTCGCTGATCACCTGGGTCTCAGCTGGACAGGTAACTTACATGATCGACCGTCTCCTGAGGAAACACAATTAACTGGTTGATCACCAGTGCCATCTACAGGCCAAGGGAGTCTTTCTGCACAGGTTTTTGGGAGTACAATAGAGACTTGATAAAATATGTACTATATTAACTTTTCCTGTTTTATGTGGTGCTATTTTATTATCAGTAGTCTTTTTTTCCAAATACAATTATTATAGATTTTACATTTGTAGAACCTTGTATCATCTGTTGAAATTGAAATATACATAAATAGATGTCTTATGTCTAAGTTTGTTGATATATATGCATGTGTGTGTGGCTGGTACCTGCAGAGTTGGCACGGGAGATGAACTTCACTGTGGATGAGATCAACCACATAAGACTAGATAACCCCAACTCTCTGACAGCACAGAGCTTCATGCTGTTAAAGAAATGGGTCAGCCGGGATGGGAAAAATGCCACAAGTAAGGCCACATTGCTTCCGCTTATACTCCTCTCTCTCTCTCTCTCTCTCTCTCTCTCTCTCTCTCTCTCTCTCTCTCTCTCTCTCTCTCTCTCTCTCTCT
>JAOTIX010000038.1:11654629-11665978 GCA_027123715.1 Gaidropsarus macrophthalmus
TTGGGGCTTTTATGGAGCGCTGCTTGTTTGTACCAACTGAATAAAACGACAGACTGAAATATCACAACAACAACAACCACAACAACACTGGTGCAACCAAACTTGTACTTCCTTGTGTCCAAATATGGCACAAAATGCTCCAGTTGTGGAAGAAAAGTAGGAAGTTTGTGAAACTCACACAAAACAGAACACCTCTGACACTTCAACACTCGCCTTATAGTTTTCTTCTTGGACCCATTGTTATCAGGATGTAAATTGTTTGGGTTGTTTTTTTCCCCTTTCTTTTTAAAAACTGAACTTAGACAAGACCTTTTTCTGTACATAAATTTACAACGTGTAAAATTCTTAAGAAAAAAAGGATAAGCTACAGGTAGAGAATGCACTGAGATGAGCTATCTTTTCAAGTGCTTTCAAAATTTATTGAAATGGTTCCACTTTTAAGGAAGATTTGAGTGAAATTTCCACATGTTCTTGTACAATTAATTATTATAGCAGGTTTAATGTTTGTATAAGAAAGAAGCTGATTCAATTTTAACAGGAAATTTCCACACATAAAAGAAGCAAATTTCAGTTATTCCCGATGTGGGAATGGATTTAATCCTTTTAGAGTATTCATATTTTCATGCATGCTGTTGACATTATTTTGAGTACAATTTTTACAAGTTTGCAAACACTGTATTCAAAATTAAATATAAATCCCTTTATCCGTGTAGACTTATAGCCCTAACATTTGTCACCAATTTTATATTTTTGATTTCGAAATGATACCATAAAAGCATTATCATGTTTGGGGATGAGAAAATCATACAAAGAAAAAATATGTTCTATCGCTTCTTGAGGGTCTAATGTCTTGTCTGTCTATGTTAAACTGAAGGGCAGCTTCTGCTACAGGAAAGAAATCAGCTGAATGTAAATGCTAGTAGGCTGGCTCGCTGTTAAATTATAACTGTGTTGTGTGTGTTGGCTATAAGGTGTAGGAGTCTCTGTACACTGTTAAACTGTCTGTGTAGCAGTGTGTTGAGTTTGGTTTTCAAAAGGCTGCTGTGGTATTCAATGAAAAACTGGGGCATTTGATTTTCTTTTCAATGAGGTATTTCCTTTTTTTACAAACCTACACACATTAAGGACACATAAAGGCATTTTTTGATTGTAGCTGAAAGTTAGACTATTATATGACAACACACTGGATGGTCAAAGCAATTATTTAAGCATTGAATAAATTATGTTTAACTCTAAAACTGTGTGATCCTTTTAGACTTGAGCGTTTGTACATGCAGTGACGAATAGAATTGTTTTCAATAAGTCATTGGCAAAACTTACTTTGCATTAGGCACTATTTTTTGTATTGGTTTTGAATAGATGCCCATGTAGTTCAAGTGTGATGTTCTACTACTGTGTTGACTCGGACTTTAGTGTGCTGATGTTTATGATGCGAACATGCAAAACTATGTTAAGGACTTTGATTTTATGCAAATGAAGTTAAACTAGTTTGGTGTGTCAAAATCCCCTTTTCCTAATATGTCAATCATGGGGTAGGGAATCCTTTGATATGGTTTAACAAATAACTGTCCATTTTGTTTAATATGTGTTTTCACCAGAACAGATTTTTCAATGTACAATTCTTACTAACACAGCCATTGAAATGTAACTACTTAGCACTTTGGGTTTTCAATCTTCTTTTAGAGGCTATAGCAGATGGTTCCAACACAAATGTTTTAGACATCTTTAAAAAACTAAATTAAAACAAACAAAATAAAATGCATTGTCTTTGGAATCACTTTATTATGTTATTGTTTGTTTCATGTTCAAACCAGGTTCAAACATCAGCCATCTATCTATGAATGGAGGATCGGTTCTGTTCATGGTCTTTAGTTTACCCATTTGTACTCTTAGTAATCCAGCATTTAATTTGATTGGGTTTGGATTATAGTGAAAGATCAGAAAGATATAAGGTTGTTTGTGATGAATATGACTAGTGGATCCCTCAGCTTTGATAATAAAAGTAGGTGTTTATTTTAACAGACTGGTATTATGCAGTGTATGCAATAGATTACCTAGCACCTAAACGCTATTTTCAATATGACACCATGAATACGCAAGTCATACATACGCCTATGTATTCATTGGTTAATTCTGAAAGTAGCCGTTAGGTGTCGCTACTTCATCACGCGTGGGCAAGGTCACACGGCGTTCCATCGCAAACGTGCGTGATTACTCCACCAACACCGCAGCTGCCGTCGTCTCCTCCACACCACACTGTCGCACAGCCATGGCGGACAGTGCAAGCGAGAGCGACACCGACGGAGCGGGGAGCAGTTCGGCCACCCCGATGTCGTCCTCGGCGTCCAATTCGGGGAAACCGAGTATAGTCATTTCACAGTTTCGTTTGGAGGAATTGACAAACCGTCTGGCTTCTTTACAGCAGGAAAACAAAGTTCTGAAAATTGAGTTAGAAACGTTCAAACTCAAGTGCAAAGCCCTGCAGGAGGAGAATCGGGACCTTCGTAAGGCTAGCGTCACCATTGTAAGTAACATAAGCTAAGTGGCTAATGCTAGCCCACGTTAGAATGGACACTGCCTGTATACAAGTTAACTAACGTTAGACAATGATATGATTATTTCGGTTACCAGTCTTGAATGTATCTCGAATCCGTTCTGTAAGAACCAGTGTTGCATTTAAATAATGTACATCAGAGCAATTTCAGAGTGCTCAACAGCAGGGATAGGGAGTTGCTACTTGGCTAAATTAGCAAGTGAGCCTCAGCTAGCCGGATGGTCTGTAAGGATTGTCAGCCAGTTAGCACGCTTTGTTTTGGTTTGCGATGCTAATGGCTAATGGTTACATTTTAATCAAACAAGTTTGACACTGTCACATTGAATTATCAACGCCTTCTGCAAATATTTTGCCTAATATTCGCAGTTTGATTATTTCACAAATGGCTTTTTTACGTAACGTTATTGTAACAACGATTTACCACCAATGCTCAGTCAGATGGCTAACATTATATGTGAATATTGTCTAGCAATAGCATTACCTATTTATTATTGCGAGCCTCGTCCTCCAGACATTATTAAGAGTTCATGTGTAACATTTTTTTACGAACATCTTGATAATATGTGGACCTTACAGGACGGGCTTGTTATAGGTCCCACGCTCAAATACTGGCTCGTCCTTCTCATCACAGTCCACCCCTTCTGATGAGATGTTGCAAAGCTATATATTCATGTCTGATCGTTGTACATTTTCTAACATGTAATGGATGATCTCCACCCTCCAACGTAAACGCTGCCTTTAATGTCCCCAATGGAAGGGTAGTCGATACAAAGACGCTACACACAATTCTGACACCACAGCTATGTCACTGTTCAAACTCCTTTTTCCTCATTTGTCCCAACTGTCAGACGTTTGTATGCATTATCAGTGGTGTGCATACATATTCTGCTTCCTCTTCCTCAGAGAGGCAGATGCCGAACTGTGTGATTTGTCCTTGTGTCTTTATCTGTATTTCTGTGGTGCACATAAACATGTTTTTATTAGTAAACCGTTTATGACGAATGACCCCCACGTGTTCGCTCTATTTGTGGCTTTGTTTCATCTTCTAGCAAGCAAGGGCAGAACAGGAAGAAGAGTTCATCAGTAACACATTGTTCAAGAAAATCCAAGCCCTTCAAAAGGAAAAGGAGACCTTGGCTGTCAATTATGAGAAGGAAGAGGAATTTCTCACTAATGAGCTATCAAGAAAACTCATGCAGGTGAGCCCTATACATAAGGGAATGCTTTTTACTATCATGAACTTTATTTTAGGAACTAAAGCTTACTAATGCTCCATTTAATCTGGATATTGCCATGCCTTGTTCTGTTAGACATTGACGTACGTTGTGTATTGTATTGTATGTATTGTTTAAGAGTGTATCTTGTAGCAGACAGTGTGTGAGGGCCAGTGCATCACTACCGTACCAACACTATTGGTTTTGCCGACAGCTTAAAAGGCCCAAGATGACTACAGCTGCCAGCTACCCTTAATGGCTCTCAAATTACTTGATTACTTTCAGTCTCCTGTTGTTTGATCCAGAGGATTTTCCGCATCTTATTTCTCCCAACATAAGGACGTAGCCTGAACGCTGACTTATACAAATAAGGGGGATTGTATAGAGGGACCTGGGTGCTATAGGCCTGGTGGTTTGTTGACGTGTTAAGATGCCTGAATCCAGCTTGGCCCCTCACTTGTGTCCCAGCAGACCTCTGCTAAACCTGTGCAGATGGGCTTGTTGTTTAGGCTTTTTGTTATCTATCTTATGTGCTAACATAAAACAGACCCACATCTGCTACTGCCCCAAAACCTGGCATGGACAGCCACCCGGTAGTTTATGTGCTAGCGCTTGCACTCTGACGTGTCGTACTGTGAAGTAATGTTGCAGTAAAATAACCCAAACAATCTGATGTGCTGCAGCATTCTAAAGAAGGCATGCGTTTGATTTTTTTTTTTATCCCAATGCATTTCTTTGGAGATCTTGAATGATAAGAGTGACCAGAGAATAGGGGCTCAGAATTTCTTCACTGTCCCATTTCGTTCCACTTTAACTATGTAACCTAATGTGAAGGGAGGTTGGTGTGATTATGCAGTTGCTTGATTCCTTGTTATCCTTTTCATTGCAGATGAAAAGGTTACACATATTTGAATAGGGCTGTGGCATATGGGTTTATGTATGTATGCATGGATGCTTCACAGTTGATCATGTCTAACCACACAGTGGAAAAAAGACAATTGTTTGGCTTTCTTCCTGTGGAGGTTGGCTGCCCCCCTCTATGTACATACATTTTCACGTATTCCCTTTATATGGACTATAGGCAGTGTTTTCCCAAAACTTTGTAATTATTTCCACAATTCCAATGAATATCCCATTTTGAATCTGCTAAATTACTTCCCTCTTTCAAACTCCTGCTTGGCCATTGTTCCACCAGGACATTTGTATTGAGAACTACCATTACAGGAGTAAGGCAGCATGGTACATGTAGCCCCCGCCCTTTCAATAGATTCCCTCTATGTAGGCCAAGTGGCACAATTCGACACCAGATCTGCCCGCTGTAGTCATCAAATTGTTTCTCGGTGACTCACAAGTCTCCCCCTCACCATTCCCCAAACTCCTCTTCAACTGCCCTCGTGTTTCCTTTGGTTTTTGGTGTTGTTTCTGTCCTCATCCACCACGTACCCTCCTCTCCCTCCTCTTCAGCTCCAACACGAGAAGGCAGAGCTGGAGCAGCACTTGGAGCAGGAGCAGGAGTTCCAGGTCAACAAGCTGATGAAGAAGATCAAGAAGATGGAGAACGACACCATTTCCAAGCAGCTCACGCTGGAGCAGGTAATGGTCCTTAAGCCGGACGGTGTCAGGAAGTCCTCCCAGCACATGCAAACACCCCGCGTCAATGTGAACGCTCCATCATCGTGAGCAATTGCATACATGCATCCCGACCAACGTTGAAAAGGAAAGTGCTTGTCCCTGCATTGGGGTGAGCCAATGGTGCTGCCCAACCATGAAGCAGCGTGTCAGCAGGACCTTTGTGGAATGGCGTTGTGCATCTGCCTAGATGCAGCATCAACATTAAGTGCTGTAAAAACAAAAAAGGCAGAGGTTGATTTCCCCCAAAATATGTAATATATCATGGTGTGTTTCTGTTGTCTAGTAACGGACCGCATGCACTGCACTAACCGTGTTGCTGCTTGCTCAATATCGGACTGTGGGCGGCACAATAGTGGGTGGGTGCGACCGGGAGCATGAATACTCAACTGTTGGCGGCACGTTTTCTTTTATTTTATTTTTTTTCATTTTTGGAGTGCCTGGTGTCAGGCTCATTGTCGCCGTTTTATTCATTGTCGCTGTTTTATCTTCCAGCTGCGGCGTGAGAAGATTGACCTTGAGAACACATTGGAACAGGAGCAGGAGGCGCTGGTCAATCGACTGTGGAAACGCATGGACAAGCTGGAGGCTGAGAAGAGGTAAGGTTTGCTCGGAGTGCATCCAGATCCTCGCCGGAAAATATGGAGGCCTGTCTTTGCCTCCATAAGTTGCCCACGGGTTCCACAAAAAGACATTTTCATATAAAGATGGACCTGGACAGGAATATGGGCTCACCTTTATAGCTCACCTTTATAGCAGCAATAGGGCTCACCTTTTATAGCAGCTATACAGCTATACTTTCAGTGTATTTGTTAATCAAAATATAGACTTATCAACTGCCACAATGATTCAGTCATTTTTAAGCATTCTAGCATGATTGTAATTCGGACAACAGCATCTCTTCATCTGGGCACAGTAGGACTTCAAATCATAGAAGGTAGTGTGGACCAATGCCCACAAGGCCATCAAACGAGTCTTGTCTCTGTGCAATATCTTGGTAACCCTCTGATAGATGGATAGATGGATAGATCCTTTAATAATCCTTACAGGAAATTACAGTGTCACAGCAGCTTTAGGACAGACATAACCCCACACATTTCCTCTCAGCGTCCATACTTAATAAGTTAAAACAAGTTAAAATACAATAAATAATACACAAAGAGTGCAAAGTTATTTTTGTGCATTGTAAAATCTTATAGCAGCTGGTATAAAAGACTTCCTACATCTCTCAGTTTTGCACAGTGGTGCAATCAGCCTCTGACTGAAGGTGCTACTCTTGATCACCTTCAGGGTGTGGAGTAGGTGTGTAGGGTTGGTCATTATTGAACACATACATTGAACTGATTCCCCAGTGCAGTCAAGTATTGCAGGGTGTGGCTTATCTAACAGGCTTTATTAATTACGTTTGGTGGTCAGCATGTAAAAGTGTCTTCTACAGCATGCATTACGGCTTTCTCTCTTGACGGAGTGAGGATAAACAGAAATGTAGCCAAACAGCAGGTTTATACGGCATATAGCGTTACACCCTGCCCTAAACCGATACCCAACTCCCTTCTCTAAAATTGATGCTGGTCCTTGACCGTGTGTATTCTGGCTAGCATGTACCTCCTCGCCTACCAGGTTTTGAGCCGATCACGTCCTTTGTCTAATGACTCACGTTGACCTCGCACCCGCGTTGTCACCCCCAGGATTCTCCAGGAGAAGCTGGATCAGCCCGTGTCAGCCCCGCCCTCTCCCAGGGACGTTTCCATGGAGATCGACTCACCAGAGAACATGATGCGGCACATACGCTTCCTGAAGAACGAGGTGGAGAGGCTGAAGAAGAGTCTACGCACCACCGAGCTGCAACGTGAGTGCCCCCCCCCCACTAGACCTGAAGCCTCATCTGAGGTGGTAGAGGGCCAATTAATCGTTCAGTGACCTGCCACCATCGTAGCGCCTCAGGGTTTGGCGCAAGTGGACCACCGTGCATCGTTCTGGACCTATTATTTATGAATTGTCCTGTCGTCGTGGCGACCGTAGGTCTCGAGGACAGGTTACCAAGAAAGTGTAGATGAAGGATTGGTTTCCTAGACATGCTCAGATTATATGGTGTCAGGCAAATGTAAAGGACGTACAATTCATTTTGTATTATATATATTATTGAGAATTATGCGTGCGCTGCTCAATTTACAGGGTTGAATCTGTGGGCAGGCAGGTTTTTTTCGAATAGGAATTTGGCGAAGATGCTGGGAGGAGTGGACAACCTCCTCCAGTTTGTTGTTGATCTTTTCAAACATACTCCATGGCCTTTTATGAGATCTAGAAACTCCTCGTTCTTGTGTGAGATTCCCCGGTCTGACTGCATAGGTCTGTGAATGCATCTTTAGCTTTGCCAATGCTTGGAGTGTAATTGAGGAATACGGAGGTCAATTTGTTCTGTTTGTAGAGATGCTATGTGTAAGCTATTGACCTTTTTATATCTACATCTGTCTGGATATGACTCCTTCTCATCCTCAACTAGATGTCTTCCTTGCACCTGTCATTTAAAGTTACCACATGGACTTGAAGCCTGGTTGTTCTGACTTGCAGCAAAACCACTTCATCCTAACAGTGTGATACGTGGCCCTTCATGTCCTGAAACCCATCTTTCTTGTTGGCTTTTTCCGATTATGATTGTCCATCTTGGAGCTCCAGCTTGGAGCTCCAGCTTGGAGTTCGGGTTTGAGGGCTTTTTCAAACTCCCTCTGCCTATTGGTTCATCCAGTCCATAAAGTGCGCCCTATCTGTATTTTTTAAGCCTTTCCATCATGCAGATGGACATAACTCATATTTTCAACCTGTCGTGTGTTTATGGTTGCTTCCGTGCACCGTAAGGCCGGTCTTCATATAAGATGGCTGATTTGAAGGAATATCTTGGCAATTCTGCAACTTAAGGGGAATCCAGGTCACATCTTATCCATCCTCTGGGTCAAGCATTAACACCCACCGGTCTCTGGTGGCGACCCCAGTAACATGGCTCCCATTCCAGCCTGCGGTCTGGGCATGACTCCCCGAGGTCACCGGTGCCTGCATGGGCCCTTGTCCTGGCTCGACCTCATCTGCTTTAATACACTCGTGGTCCACCCCCCCCCCCCCCTCGTTCTGGCAGCATGACACGTGACACTGCTGTAACCGATAGGTACACGGGCATAGAGTCCAGGGAGTGGGGGGGGGGTGTTGTGGTACCGTAGAATGGCGTTTGGGTTGAACCGCTTGGCGCACGGTGTTCCCAGACCCAATGAAGTTGCTCGTATGTTGTGTGTTGCGCTTGAATACTGCCCAAACGTCATTACGACATTTCACAACGTCTTTTGACTGTGAATGTGCTGATCTTGGCCTCTCATGGCATGTCCTGGGTGGGGCTCGCACCACTCCACCCAGGCAGACTTTTGATTTCATAATTTAGCACTATTCATGTGTAGTCTCCTCGGTTCAACTCGGTTGTGAATGTTCATTTGTAATTCCTCTTTTAGTGCTCTATTTGTAACCCTTCCACTTTATTCTGTGGCATGTCATGCTTTTTGCCTGTTTCTCTGCATGTGTTTACTTTGCAAATGTTGGTCCCCTCTTCTTGCTTATAATGTTGCTGCCGATGATGGTACCCTTTCTTTGACTAGCATGTATAGTGGCAAGTTCATGCCACTAGAGGGAGCCTCAGTGTTGAATTCTCCAACAGAGCTTGGAGGCTGAGGTTAGGACCAGGATCATGGCTACATGCAAGCTGCCAGGCAGTACTTGCTTCATAGCCCACTGCATTATTTCAAATACAAGTGTGGATACTTTTTCCCTTTGTCTTATTTTTTTGTCAAGCTTGACCTTTTGTTTCACAAAAGATATATGTTGTATCTGCAAATTGTATCAATCTTTTGTTCCCTTGTCTGTAGTTGCTTTACTTGACCAGAACCCAAGTGAAACATGTATTCATTGAGCATGTCTTTGCACATAGACAGAACTCTTTCGTAGTCTGAGGCATTTATTGCTGTTGGCTTGCATATTCTGAAACACGCATGTCTGGGGCCCCGACTCCGGACATGTGAGTAGGCCGACGTCGACCGTCCTGTGACCATGTCCCGTCCCTGCAGACACGGAGAAGCGCGCCCAGTACATTGAGGAGGAGCGGCACATGCGGGAGGAGAACATCCGCCTGCAGAGGAAGCTGCAGCGTGAGATGGAGCGCCGGGAGGCGCTGTGCAGACAGCTGTCGGAGAGCGAGTCAAGTCTGGAGATGGACGACGAGAGGTACAGCTTTTGGGCGGGATTGTGCTTCTGCATCTGGCTGAGAATTGTCTGTTTTAATGAAGTCAATGTGTATTTGTTTTGTGTGGGCGGTGGTGGCGGGGAATATCAAACTCACCCTTGGTCTCCGCCCCTCAGGTACTTCAACGAGATGTCTGCACAGGGCTTGAGAGCGCGGACGGTGTCCAGCCCCATTCCCTACACCCCCTCCCCCAGCTCCAGCAGACCCATATCTCCTGGTGTGTTTACTGGTGGACTAAAATTGACCTTGTGTTTACCAGGTTATGTAATAGAATGTCATTTTGATATCGCCTACGCTTTGATAGCGTTTTATCAGGTGTCTTATACAGGTGGCCACAGCATGTTCCAACATTTATTACAACAGATAGCATATCGGGTATGAATGACGATGCATCTAATCGTTCTAATCAAAGTACGTTTTCGAAATCGTATGCATATTGTGCTGCACTGCAGTATACCACCAAATAGTTTGCTTATGGTGGTGCCCATGTTAAAGGGCTACTACTGGGGTCTGTGTTCATTCAATATCACCACTGGGAGAGCATTCTGCTCCATTCAATTGAATATTTACTGAAAAAAAGCATGGTGTTTCAAGGTATGGCTGATCCATGGTTTCACATCATATCTGAATGTAATGTGTGTCTGTTCTTATTGTAGTAGACAAAGTAGAAGGCCCTGGCAGATGGAAGGCATCTGCTGCCTTTTAACTTAGTGTTATCTGGTTAGCCAGCCCTAAAAAGCCCATAAACATCAGTTAAAACACAAACACAGGCGCAACAGACCAGGTCCAAATCTTTGGAAGAAATGCCATTGAGAGAGGGTTGATTTAAATGTAGTGTGGTAAAGGTGAGCCTGTTGTTCTTCCCTCATTATCAGGGTATCTGCATGCACTTTCGGCAACAATCTTCCACAATCCATATAGCAATCCACAAAGCATACCCCCCAATCCACAAAGCATACAAAGCTACAATCAATACATTGACCTGCAACACACAGAAAATGTGTTTGTTTGCAGATTTGTAATATCCCCCAAAGAGGCAGCACATTTGCTCCTGCGGTCAGTGGAGTTTAACTCAAATGCCACTTGACATTTTCCCACACTACAGGAGACGCAAGCATTACACAACCAGCCTATCCAAATGATCACTTGGGTGGCTAGCTGGCACTAATGAATCCAACACATCATGACCTGAAGTGCTTGTCTTGAAATGCGCCAGGGCCGTGTATGGGTGCTCCTGTGCGGTGTAAAGTTTGAAATCCTTCTCAAAATGCAAAGCACACAGTGCGGAAAATGAACATTTTGTCAATCCTATTGTACAGCCCATTGTACCTGTTGAGTCCCTTCCTGAGTGTTGCATATGAATCTGCATTTCAGTAGTTTTTCTCACACTTTGTCCTGGGCAAAGGATTTAATGTGCACGCCTGGTGGGCCAATTGTTGTGCAACTATGGGTCAGAAATGTCTTTCCCGCATAGTGTCTGAGGTATATCCGTCATCCGTAGCTTTATCATCAATTTGCAGTAGGAGAGGTGTATCTGCACATCATAGCCATTGACTGAAATGTAGTCGCTCAACCCTTGCTCTTCTCCATCTCACGCTGACCACACACACACACACACACACACACACACACACACACACACACACACACACACACACACACACACACACACA
>JAOTIX010000038.1:11884266-11895260 GCA_027123715.1 Gaidropsarus macrophthalmus
CCTCTCAATATCCACGGCTGAAGTGCCCTTGAGCAAGGCACCTAACCCCCAAACACTGCTCCCCGGGCACTGCACCGTGGGTGCCCACTGCTCCCTGCACACCTTGTGTGTGACAATAAAAAGCAACATTGACTAATATTGACTAAAGGATCATTGGTATAATCTTCAAAACCGTGATGGGGATTCAGGAGGGATATTCTGGGTTTTCTATCCCCACAGCAGAAGTGCAGAAAGGGCACCAATAGGAACAGCAGTAGCTAGAAATGGAAAAGGTGTTGAAGCCGAGAGAAAGTGTAAAAATAGCACCCCTAACAGGATTTTGGTGCAAATCACTATGTGGGAAACAGCAAGAACGACTGAGCAAGTGGCTCAACAAAAACTGTTGGTTCATAATTATGTCAGATATGGTGTCAATTTCAGAAATATGATGAACTCAAAATCATTAGTGAATTCATTAAACATTAAGATAGTGTTTGGTGAAGCACACACCTTTTCAAAATAAATAATGAATGCCCAGTCCCATTCAGGGAAGACCTAGTACACTACTGGGTCTTAACAGCGGAGCTCTACTAGAATCAAGTGAATTCTGTTTCCAATTGGGGGGTGGGGGGTGAGAGATGCGCGCACACACACACACACACACACACACACACACACACACACACACACACACACACACACACACGAACAAACCTAAAGCTTGTCTTTTTTCACTAACTTGGGGGTGACCAGGGCTAAATACTGAACTGATCAGAGTCACATGAAACACTGAACCTGAATCAGTTAGTGACAGTCAGCAGACTGTCAGGATGCAAGTGTTGCGTAACGTAAGTTAAGTACTCTCGAAAACTGAGGTAGCAAGGAGGAGGAGCTATAGCCTATCGGACAAACACGATCGTGAATTTGTCGGGGTGGGGCCTTCGAGACAGTGTGAGAGAGAGAGGTTGAGAGGAAGAGATGTTGGAGCAGGGGCATCACATAGCTCAGGGCGATAAGTTATGTTGTCAGCTGCTTTATGAGCACACATGTAGACAGTAGAGAGCAGCTGAACTCCTGACATTCAGCTCAACAGACAAGAGGACAGGCTAACATTGTGTTTTCGTAAAGGCAGGTCTTTGTTTTCAGACGACACATCACCATGAAGACCATGGAGTGCTTTGTCTGCCATGCCCGAGATACTGTGACACATACGCACAGTATTCTGTTGAATCTTATAGAATTTTGTCTAAATAAATTATTGCCTATGACACGGTTTGGTGGATGATCAGGGTTGAATCATTTACACAATAATTTTGACTTTCAATCAGTTATAATTTAACAACGTCATCGCATAATAGACACTTTATATTATAACGCAACAGAGACAGGGGTACATTTTAACAAGTGGAATGCCTCTCTCCACTAGACACAGTACACTCATACATTCATACTCTTGATTCTTGATTTATTCATGAGACTCAATTTGAGGTGAGTGTTAGGTCAACATAATAGAGGAGTCAATGAAACACTAAGTAGGGGCTTTCAGCAGTATGAGGGATAGACACTTAAATGATGGAAATGTGTTGAAATGTATATTTAGTATGCTACAAGTGAGTGGAAGAACTCACCAGAGAAGACGTCCAGGAATGACCCTCTGGTACTCTTCTGCCGGACATGCGACCTCTTGGAACCCAGGGTCCAGTAAACCCCGCCGGATTGATTTCTCTTCCGTGACCCATCGTCCCCCTCCTGCCTGGATCTAAGCTCGTCCAAATCTCTGGACCAATCCGTGGAGTCGCTGAGAGGCCCGGCCACGGAGCAGGACCTCTGCCTGCGCACCCTCAAACTGGGGTCATATCCTGACTCAGCATCATGGGCGTCTCCCTCTGTTCTCCTAGGCACCTGGGGGCTGGTGATGGGGGAGCTGACCGGGGATGTGAGCTGTCTCGTGGTGGTCTTCACGTACGATGGATGGATGGGTGGATAGAGCTTAACTGTGGACGCCACAGAGGACTTCCGTCTCCGAGCAGCTCCAGGGGGGCTCCCTTGCGACATCGACTGGTTGCTTTTGCGTCGATTTAGAGACAGGAAGTCCCGCCTTCCAGGTTCTTCCTCTTCCCTGTCCAGAGTCAAATCAAGGCTGCTTGCGCTTTTCGGCAGTCCAGTAAGTCCGCCAATCGAGGGGGATATAGGTGTATTGGGAAAGCACTTATCTACACCATGGGAAGTAATTTCACCCGGAGCTAGAAGCACTGTGACGTCCTGGGAGCCCTCTGCACTCTCAAAGGAGCTGTTTGCAGTTGTGTTAGGCAAACTAAAAGTGGTGTTTGTGTATTGAAAGAGGCTGCCACTGCTTCTCTCTGTGTCCACAGCTGAAGATGAGGAAGGGACACACTCACTCAGAGATCCTTGTTCGGAGGAGTCCCTTGAAAGACACTTTTTTGTTGTTAGCGTGGTTTTCACTCTACCAATATGGTCCTCGGCCTGAGTGGCGGTAGCAGTGAGGTCTGCTCCTCCGCATGGGTTTGGTATAGTTGGGGACGTCAACTCTGTTGTAGAACAAGCTGGCCCCTTGGCAAGTGGGTTGATGTCGGCCCCCTCCGTCGCCTCGATGTGATGCTGTCTGATGGTCAGGTCAATGTCCAACAGCAGGTCCTCGTGTTCCGCCACCGCTGAGTGGAAACTGTAAAGGTCTGCGTCTGACACTGAGCTTGTCTTGCTGTCATGTTCCTCCCCCATGTATTGCTTCTTATCCTCAGTACAACTTTCGTTGTCCGACATCGTTCCCATGTCTTCTGTGGACACGCTGCTGTCCACGATGGGGCCGTGGTCTGCTTTATTGACAGACACGGATCTCTGGATGTCCAAGATGTCCTCCTTGGAGAGGCCCTTTGCCTTGGACAGGCTCTTTCTGATCCTCATGCTGGAAAACACAGAGACCTTGGACTCCTTTTTCTTTGAAACCTTTTCCGTCCCTGCTCCTTTGCTGATGTTGCCCAGGGGTTTCTTTGATTTTGTGATCACCTCTGCCTTGCAGTCCACTCCCGTGGCCCCATCGCAGGCTAGCTCTCCGTCGCCCAGACCTCCTCCCCCTGCCTTCTTCTGCCTCACCTCCTGGTTCCCCATATTCCTGAGGAGGCGCACTCCTTTCGCGATCAGGCCATGCTGCTGGATGTAATTCTGGGCAGAGTCGATCCCCTCGTGGACTGTTGCACCCAACGTGGACCCTCTCCTGATAAAGCTCTGCCTCCTATGTCCAACCGCGGGCACCTGAGAGGTTGATGCTGCTACTGTTGCCACTGCCTCCGCCGCAGCTGCTGATGAAAGGTGAAGAGTGGTGCTGGCAGTCACAGGCTCCCTACCACTCAGCGCTCCGTCTCTCTCGCTCCCCGGCTTAGCCCCGCTTGCTCGCTCATCCCTGCTCCCTCGCTGCCCCTCCCGCCTGGGCCGATCCGCGGTCTTGCATAATGGGCTGCTGGTGGAGCGTGCCAGACGAGGATGCTGCGGTGACCCTCCCCCCGCCCCCTGGTTGCCGGGAGGCTGAGGGCACTGCTGTCGTGCCGGATCGTGCTCTAGGATGTGTAGCTGCTGCTGTTGCACGGGGAGCAGCTGTGCCGAGTGCCGTTGTCTGTGGAGGACGTTGGACACGCTGCTCTTTCTCCTGCCTTTGAATGTGGTGGTGAAGAAACTTTCTTTGAGAAAGGGAACCTGTGTCTCCACCGTCTTGATTGTCTGCATGATGTGCTGTGGTCCTCAGGCTAAAATTTGGGAATCTAAAGGGGAAAGCAATGATTAATGGCTGTTTATACATTGGACATAATTCAAGGGAGAGCAGAGTAGTTACAGACTACTCATTAAATATACATTGGCGTTCCAGCATTTGATATGACATTCTCTATTGTTTAGTTCTGCAAATAGTTTAACAGATGCAATGCCAAGCTACGTATATTTGTCAACAAAACATAACAAATATCAGTTCTGTACTGTGCTTATGTATGCTTGTGCATAGCTGTTGATTGTGCATTGCAGATTGCCTTTACAGACTTCTCATTGGTGACCTGAATAAGTTAAAAACAAAGTTAACCCTAATTGTCAAATGTCTAAGTACCTTCAAGGTTTCCTATTTTACCAGGGTGCAATGTTGATCAGACATTACGATCTATTTCAAGAGCTACCTTTTAATGACATCAAATTATGGAATGTCCACCAAGATGATTGATAGCAACCTACTACTTCACAGAGTGGTCCAACTAATTTACTCAACCTAGTGGTATAACTGGAGTCACTTAAATTGAATTAAATTACTGGATTACATAAAATGACTATGAGTTTCTTAGACACATGTTATTGCATGCTAATCTCCGATTCACTGGTATGGTTCTCGGTCACCCGCTGATATATGCGTTGATGGCACCTGTGTACCAATTGGAACAATCTGATAGGGCGTTTACAAGAGAACAAGAGAAAGGCAAAAACCTCAAAGCAGGTCAGAGGGTCAATGGTCTCCTTTCAACATTCCTACTGTAATAAGTATGTTAAGATTTTGCCAAATATGCCTGTTAATGAGGCTATGACTGACTTAGGCCTGGGGCATTATTGAGGGTGCACTGTCTTGTGGCTTCAACAGATCAACTACATTTCCAACGACACGTCTACACACCCATCCTGAATACTGAATATTTCAAGACGTTTCAGACGATGATAAATGACGATGTTCAATCCCTTACCGAATTCGTCTGACGACCACATGCAGATACGGTATTTGTTGTGGCTGAATAATGCAAATCATTAACATACTGGATAACAACGTTTCCCCTCACCCGGTCGACCAATGTCAGGCCGGGTCAAGGTGAAAGAACGATCGTCAAGGATTTAAGTATTTTGTCCGCTAACCAGGAATTGTTTTATTAGGTAACAACATCCAGTGTAAATACTAACGAATGAAAAATGCAATAAAGTTTTACTTTATCCTTAAATTAGACAGAACTGCGAAACGGCTGTTTCACCAGCATGTTGGCAGTGTAGTCTACTAGGTTCAGAGCAATAGCTAACGTGCTTAAGTGAAAACAACAGCTGATAGGCTACCAATAATTATCTGATTAGCCAACGTCCATTTCGATCAGTAGCCCTAAAACTACTCATTATTTCCTCATTTAAAAATAACCTAAGCGATATGCAACTAGCCTGGGATGTACATGGACAAATCTGCGAACTATTTTATTTACATTGGCAGGATGAGTATGTCCGGTCCGACGAATTTCCAGCAACCTTGTCTGGGTCGGCCCAATCACAACTAACTTATGGGACGGGTTTACCGTAAAATACGGAAGAGGATTAGGGCCACATGAAAACACAATATATATTTTTTTTAATTCTGAGAAAGAATTTCTGTGATTAAAGTCAGATTTCCTTAGAGAAAAAGTCTGAATTTGAGAAACTTAATCTCAGACATTCAGACTTTTCTTTCTCAGAAGTTCAGACTTTTTTTTCTCAGAAATTCACTTTTTTCTCAGAAATTCAGACTGAATTATTTCTGACTTTGTTTCTCGAAAATTCTGACTTTAATCTAAGAAATTCAGACTTTTTTTCTCAGAATCTTAAAAAATATCTTCTCTTCATGTGGCCCTTATCCTCTTCCGCTACATGCAGCCGTTGGGGATTTTTTTCTGTGTCCGTTGACAACGTCCCTCGGTAATTTAGGCGTTCCAGACGTGCGTGCGTCTATCTGTCTGTCCGTCTTTTTTTTACTTGTTCAAATATCCTTATGTGATAATAACATACATTTTACATTAATATATTATAGGTTCGAATGCCTTCAGACCATCTCCCATACTACCCTAGTGGCAGCAAATATTGTTAGTAACATTTTCTTTGAAAAATGTAAATGTTGAGCAGCTCTTGTCATTTTATTTTTGGGTTCAACTGACCTTCCAAAACTGTTTCAGTCACATGGGTTGGTTAGGCATTTAATGTTGACATTTATATAAAAAGCACCATCCCATTTTCTATTAATTTTTCAGTGATTGTATTACATTATATAAATGACAATACAAACCTTGTATTTGACAAGAAAAATAAAAAGGTCTGCTAAACCAGCAGTTCTGAGCGTTTAAAGAGGTTTACAAATTGTCAAAAAAAAGTTTCAGCACTTACAATGAGAAATTATTAAAGCAGCGTCTAAATAATCAGAAAAGTTAAACATTACAAACAAGCAAACAAGTAGGCTACAGTAAGTAGAAGTCATCACGCAGCATTATTTATCTAGCACATCTGAAATATAATGTGTTTATGTAGAATAAAAGTAGCAGAATGACTTGCCTGTGTAGCAGATTCCCTTCAGTGACTCAATCTCAGCCCGAGCCCAAAAAACCCATGAAAAATAAGGACAAGACAAGCAAGTGTTTGTGTCTCCCGAGGTCTCCTCTGCGCAGCAAATGGTCACATGAAACTGGGTAGCTCGTATCATGTGTTTGGCCTTACCCGGAGGTCCTTATCAGAATGTTCTGTAAGCTATACCCATTAAACATCTTGCACACAACACCCTGAAATGCATGCTAACATACGGTACCTTGATACAATGGATTCTCTCTTATTGATGTTTAAAACAGTGATGACATCATGTGAGACAAAGAATGATGTATTTTTATTTGGTCAATAAATCATTTGTTTATTGACTTATATTAACTGCATACTTGAAATGTAACAAATACAAAAACCTTTTTTTAATCTGTGGTCATTACTTTAGGTAGTTTACATTGCCAATGTTTAAATGAACAAAACTTGAACATTGATGAAAAATGCAAATGCATTATAACACTTAAGTACATTGCATGGAAAAACAGCAAATATATCCATACATTTACAGACACAGGTAATTTTCCTGTCATTTTATCGTTTTTTTCTCTTTGCATACAGTACTGATACAGTACTATCCAACTGAATCCCTTCCTTTGTATCCTACTCCTTGCAATCCTGTATAGTTTTTCTGTAACACCCCTGTGTACAATATGAAAAGACTGGTAAAAGTAGAACATGCCGTTAAAAGAAGAAGAAAATTATATAAAAAATCTTAACTTTTGCCCAAATGTTGTGTGGTAAAATAAGGTATAGCAGGTACGTTAATTGGCAACCTTACGTTTAGCTTGTGACTGCTGTTAGTCCCATTCATAAGCAAATAAACAAAAGCCAGGCAACAGAAACTCAATGACAAATGACAAATCAGTTAATTGGCAATATATCTAATTCATATATTTGATTAAGAAACAACCAAAGTTACATGAAGTAGTGGTTAAATAATTATGATAACTTTCAATCTATAATTAAATAACCATTGACGTACAAGAGAACCTTGAAATTTCACACATCATGACATCAGTCACGTCTCAATAATAATTTATAATGCCAAATCGATTCAATCTTTAAATCAAATAATTATATTCTGTCCACATTAAACTCACGAGGTGTGAGATATATATAATATATAATGATAATATATGATAATATTATTAGAATAATTTGTGGTTTTGAAATGTAGACGTTTGTTGTGCATTTTTGGTTTGGAAATGTATTGGCCTCTGCATAGTGTTCCTACGCCACTAGAGGTCGCCATTGCTCCACCTATTAAAGAGAAGACTACATTTTTTATACGATCATCTTTTAAAAAAAGCCATAAATAAATCTTGTTGCCATACAATGATGTTTGCTCGTACAACTATTGTGTCACAATATCTTAATGTACACACACATCATATCACCTTCATCATTGAATACTTATTACTTTTAAAAACATAAAAAACCTCAACCACATTAAACAAAACCAAGCTACTTGATGTACTTATTGTTTTCTCCACCAAGTCAATCACAACACTCACATTAAACAGCACTGCAGCGGCTCTTTGACTGTGGTTCCACACAACATATCCACTATTCTGGTCAGCAGAAAAATAATCATCACAATGGCTCAAAGACCTAGATTTTCATTGATTACAAAGATAACATCTCTGTTGACAAGAAATTAAAAACACTGTTTCATAATCATTGCTATTGACACAAGAAAACTATATTTAGGTAGAAAGGCAATGTACAGAACAGAGTTGAATATAAACATCCATAAACCACATTTGAAAGTCAAATGTACAAATGGATTAACCCTTCACCATGAATCCTTTAGCCATTAATGACATCTGAAAGCCGTTTAGCTCCAAATGACTCTGCCCTTCATAGATTTACTGTCAAAACTAATAGAGGGGAAATGGTAAAAATGTGTCTCCCCATTCTCACGAAAGGGGTAATTCCCCTAGGTTTCAATTGCACTTCAATATTTCTTCTGCAATGCATCTAAAAGCCCTTGTTCCTTCATTTTCAATTCAGTCCATTCTTTCAAGCTGCACTTGTGTAGAATTGTAATAGCCCCCCCCCCCACACACCTCACCCCATCCACCATTTTACAACGGTAAGGGCTTTCATCTGCTGAACTCACCTTAAAAAAACACACCACAGCGCACATCCCAGCATGAACATTCTCAGCGGTACACATCAATCCTGGGCCCCACCAAAAGGGTCTTTTACTCTGAAAAGAGCAGTTCTCGGAACTCACAGGGGGGAGGAGGAACCTGCAGAGAAACTGTGAGCGGTAAAGCTGCACAGAAAACAAACAATAACCATCACACCTTTTTGTGTGTGTTCCCGTTATGCCTCGTCTCCCTCTTGTCAGTGGTCCATTATCACCTACATTTAACAAAAAAACAGAAGGCTCGTTCGCCGAACCCCACCCTATTACGTGGAGTCCCGCGGGATCTTCCTGTGGAACACCACCGACTGCCTCTGCTGGAACTGCTGCTTCCGCCTCTTCTTCTTGTCCCAGCGGCAGAGCAGGATCATCTTGAAGGTGGTGCGAAACGTCTTGTTGCACAGTGCGTAGCACATGGGGTTAACCGTGCTGTTGACGTAGCACAGCCAGTAGCCCACCGCCCACAGAGTGGGAGGAATGCAGCCGTTGCAGAAGGCGTTCACCAGCACCATGATGTTGTACGGCGTCCACGTGATGATGAAGGCGAAGAGGATGGCGCTCAGCGTCTGGGCAGCTTTCTTCTCCTTGACCAGGGACATGCGCTTGCGCTTGGTGATCTGAGTCCGGGCACGCGTGGCGAAGCGCTTGGCCAGAGCCGCCTCCTTGAAGGTGATCGGCGCCGAGGGGGATTTGGTGAGGGCGGTCCCCGCGCCGAGGGCGGATGCGTCGCCGGCCGCATCCGCGGATGCTGTGGGGTGTCCGGCGAAGGAACTCGCTTTGGCGGCGGTTTGGATCGAAGGCATGGACTGCACCTTCTGCGTGGGGAAGCATTGGTTATAGCCGCTGTTGGCTCCGGCTGGGGTGGTGGCGGCCGTGGAGTTGGCAGTGGTGGACAGGGTGGTGGCGGAAGTGGTGGTGGTGGCGCTGTCGCGGGGCGAGAGACGGCCATCTCGTCCGTCCTCCCTGCCTCTCAGCATGTCCTCCTCGGAGGGCTCGTCCAGGTCCTCGCACGACGTGAGCTGGGAGTTGACGATGGCCTTCATGCCTGGTATGTTGAGGACGATGGAGAAGATGGCGTGGCTCTTGGGGATCATCTCCCTGCCGCTGCAGTCCTCGTCGTCCGATGAGCCGGAGTGCTCCAAGGACGCTGCTGTCTCATTGTTGTTCCAGCTGTCGCTGCTGCTCTGGTCCGGGTCGCCCTCCCCTGCGCGGGTGCTGCCGGGCCTCCCGGGTCGCATGACCCCGGATGACCAGCAGTTCAAGCAGCCAATCAGAGAGTGGCAGGTGGTCTTCCTCTGGGATGAGCGGGTCAGCTCGTAGCTGCTGCAGCTCCTTGAGCTCCCCGTCGGGTGCTGAATGAAACGTGATCTCCTCTCCTTGCCACTGCTCCCTGCACCACCGCCACCACCACCTCCTGCTCCTCCTCGGCTCCCAGACCCCATGAGCCCAGCCAGCTCTTTGGAGCGGTTCTGGGTCTCGAGGTAAATCCGCCAGTACAGAGCACTCATGATTGTCACAGGCAGGTAGAAGGCAGCTACCGCAGTGCAGAAGGTGATGGTGGGCTCCATGAGGAACTGGATGTAACACTCGTGGGATGGAACCGTTCGCTCCCCCACAAAGTACTGCCACAACAGGATGGCCGGCGCCCAGAGGACCAGGGAAACGAACCACGCCAGGCCGATCATCAGCACCGCCCGCTTCGTGGTCCGCTTGGCCCTGTAGGTCAGCGGCCTGGTGACGGAGAAGTAGCGGTCGAAGCTGATGACGAGAAGGTTCATGACCGAGGCATTGCTGGCCACATAGTCGATTGCAAGCCACAGGTCACACGCCCAGCTCCCCATGGACCACTGGCCCATGACAATGTACGCCGTGTACAGGTTCATCGAGATGACCCCGATGATGAGGTCGGCTACAGCCAGGCTCAGCAGGAAATAGTTGTTAACCGTCTTCAGCTGGCGGTTGACCTTGAAAGACACCACCACCAGGACATTGCCGATGATGGTGATCAGTGACAGCAGGCCGGTGAGCAGCACGATGAACACCACCTGCCACGTTGGGTAGCCGCGGAGTGGCTCGTAGCTCCCGGCTGTGCCGTTGGGACCGTCCGAGGTGAGGTTGTAGAGATCCCCGCGGAAGGAAGCGTTGTCATCCAGGCCGGTCAGGTGAAGTAGTGGCCAGGGCTCTCCGCTTTCTCCTCTTTGGTGCAATGCATTGGTTTCTGTGTAGGCACCTCCACCAGGGTGAGACGTGATGAGGGTCAGGAAAATGCCAGGATCTGTGCTGTTGGAGCTCATCATTAGGTCCTGGCATATTCTGGATAGAGAAGGGAATGGTCAGGACCAGAGTGAGATGAAGAGAGAGAGAGAGAGAGAGAGAGAGAGAGAGAGAGAGAGAGAGAGAGAGAGAGAGAGAGAGAAAAAAAAAATGTTAGATGGGGAGAAAAGGGAAAAAAAATAAAAATGAATAAATATTTAAATAAAAAAAGAGTAAGAATATAAACTTAAAG
>JAOTIX010000038.1:11961100-11972862 GCA_027123715.1 Gaidropsarus macrophthalmus
ACTCTACACACGGAGGAAGAAACATGGCGCCTGCACTGACAGGTTGACTGACTGTTCCAGTGTATAGTTTCTCTTTGATACCACGCAAATGTAACTAGGAAATAAAATGACTTATTTTAAAGGAGCTAGATGTTGTGTAAATAAGTAGTGTGTAGCAAGAAAGATTAAAGAGTTGTAATAGTTAACTCAACAGGACTTTTCATATCCATAATATCCAACCAATAAGTCAGGATTGAAGGGAAACAGGCTAATATTATTTCTCGGTTTCATTCTCCCGGCTGACCGCTGATGGAAATGAGCCCTCGCTCCACCAAAACTCAGATATAATGGAGCAATCATGTTTAAATCGAACGGTGATTTAAATTGTTCAAAAGGGGAGAGGTGACGGTTTTATAGGTCAGACATTTTCTAATGGCTACATTTTACCATCTGTGAATAAAATAGAATAAATTAGGATTTTGCAAGCACCTACACCCTTCACCTAATCTTTCCTGTTGAAGGGCTTAGAGGCATTTTGGAGTCACGCTTCATCTCTCGGGACAGTTAAAGTGTTCGCCGAGGGGCTGAGGGAGGGATGATTACATCTGCCATTAAACGCTTCATTAAGTCCTGGTTACCTTCTTAATAGTGTGTCACTCAGTTGAATAGCCCCTTGATTGGATTCATCCAGAAACACACAGGCTGGGGTACATAATATACAGTATGTGTGACGATGTCGTTGCCTCACCGCATTAAATCTGCTTTAATGTTAAGAGCCGTCAGACATTACCTTCCTCTTGACAAATTTATCCCAGTAATTGCTGGGGAACGATCTGCAACAAATAAAGGCACCATGAGGAGATTTCTAATGTCAACAGCGCAGGGTAGGATACGTCGTTTCATCAAATACGTCTCCTCAAAGTCCAGATTCCTATTATTAGACCGGGCGCACCTTGTGTTGATGGCCATGCGGTCCCACTGGCCCTTGATGTCGTCCTCCAGGGGTTGGTCGGTCACGTACACGCCGTCAAACTCCAGCCGACGGGCGATTTCCTTCTCCCGCTTAAAGATCACCAGCGGAACCTGCCGATAAATCGCACTGCAATGAGCCGCCGTTCTCTGTGGCCGATCGAATTCTGCTCGCACGCAAGAATGCACGCAGACAACAAATTATACTCTTGCACATGTCAAAACAATAACAGTGTCAATATAAACATCCCTTTACAACAACCCACCCAATTTTTTCAAATTTCAAAATTTAGACTTGTTTCAAACTTTCAAAATCCCCGTCGTTTGCATTGTGACGCCAATGCACCGTGGAGATTTGCAGGCGGACTTTCAAGCTGGTTTCTTTCCAGGAACCACGCTGACGTGAGCGCGGGTTACCTTGAGGCAGTAGTAGCCGATGATGCAACAGAAGGAGAAGAGGGTGTGCGTCACGGCCAGGAGCCGCAGGGAGGGCCCCATGTAGCCACTGCTCTCCTCCAGGACGAAGCAGCCTCCCTCACCGGTGTCAGCACTCTCCGCAGGGTCCCCAGCTCCCTCGGGCGGGGGTGAGGCTGCCTCGGCCTCCGCCGCCGCCGCCACCTCATCCGCGGTGAAAGGTGACACCTGGGACATAGGAGAGAGTGGGGAAATGAAAAAAAGAAAGTTGAAAGCAAGACGGTAAGGTGGTGAGAAAAAGAAAGTGACGAAATACAAAAAAAGATCAAAATTAATGAAAGGACAGAAAGTTCCCTTACACAAAAAGAAAGAAACCCTACACACCCACTCCACACCATGAAGGTGATCAAGAGTCAGAGGCTGATTGCACCACTGCAAAACTGAGAGATGTAGGAAGTCTTTTATACCAGCTGCTATAAGATTTTACAATGCACAAAAATAACTTTGCACTCTTTGTGTATTATTTATTGTATTTTAACTTTTTTTCCTGTAAGGATTATTAAAGGATCTATCTATCCATCTATCTAAAGAAAAGAATAGATCGACAGATAGATCTACAGATTGAGAATGGAAGGAAGGAAGGAAGGAAGGAAGATGAGATATTGAAAGACTGAGGAAAGAAAGGAAGGAATAAGTTGATACAAATAGCTGGTTGAAGAGGTTGATCCTAAGGATAAGGGTGCTATGAAGGTAAAGGGGCTATGTGTGTTTTGTAGTGCCACAGACATGCACTTCATGGGGACCGGTCTTTAAGAATTGTACATTTTATTCATTTTGAAAAACAAAACGTATATCTCTGTCCTTCATCAGTCCATATGACTATAAATGGGGTTCAGTTTCTGGCTTAAAATGTCGCAACATTTTTTTTCTAGTATCAGATGGGGTATAAACAAAGAAGAAAAAAGTCAGTAGTTATACATAATCCCCTGGGAATCCCAAACACAAAAACCTTGTAGAAGAGGAGGATGAAGTTGATGGCGAATGTCACAAAGAGAGACAGTAGTCTCAGGTTGTAGAAATTCCTCGCAAAAAAATTCTGCAGGTACAAGGAAACAAGACAGTAATTAGTTTGCAGTGTCGGCATTCATCTGAATGATAAAACGTTTCTGTTTCTTTATGTGTGTTTTTTGTGTGCTTTTGTGTGTGCAAATGTTGTTTAGTGTGCATGTGTGCCCCTGTGTGTGTGTGTGTGTGTGTGTGTGTGTGTGTTACCAACAGCTTCTTCTGATAGGTGCCCATCAGCCCCCAGAGGGCAGACTGCTGGGCGTCTGGTTCCACACATTTGCTGGAACATCTCTTGGTTTTCAACTTCCCCATGGTCTCCTCCTTGCCATCAGTCTCAGTCCCAGGAATGTCTCCTCTGTTCAAAGTGAGAACATACCACAGGAGGTGATTTAGAAACTAGCAATTCAGAAATGGTGTTCAGAAAATGATAGAGCAGAAAGGAAAATAGAATTTAGAGATCTTCCAACTTCCAGCTCATCTGGTTGAAGGTTGATAGCAACAAAAGCTATTTTTCTCTTGTCTACAATTGCCAGCAGATCATTTTTATCCAGAGCAACGTAAATGGAAGTGACCATTAGATTTAGTCAAACCAAATCAAAGGTTACTCAGCAGGGGAAAAACCACAGATGTGATGATGATGACAGCAATATCTGAGGCAGTTCTGAGGACATCAGAAGCCATGTAAAGTCATCAAACAGAGCGAGGCACTCACATTTTCTTCTGTGATTCAGATGCTTTCTCATCTCGCCCCGTCACATTACTTGCCTGGGCCTGAAAGCATTACAAACACAATAATGCTCTTAGAAACTGGCCTTGAATATGAATGAATAGAAAATACATAACAAGTAAAAAGTTTGGCAGCGTTGGCGAGGAAGCTTCAAACTCTAAACCATGAAATCATATCCCCGCATTTTCCCAGAAAATGCTGGGAAATAAGCAAGCGTATATCAAAGTACTTATGATTTCCTCGGAAAGGAACGTTCATTAAATACTTGGGAGAATCCCATGAAAAAAAAAACCACGCCACTGAAGGACATCACCTGATGCACCCCAGGGAGGAATTGACCAGGGGCGTTGGGTCCAGTCACGGGACACTGGTCGGTCAGAGTCGAGGCGGGGTCATCGGTTAGGAATCGATACTGGCCGCCTTCCTTCGTCATGCGCATTCCAAATATCACAGAGAGGCGGTCCACCTCCCGAAGAGGCCCTGTCTGGGCCGTCGCTGCGTGACCCAGCTCCCAGCCTTCGCTCCTGGAGGAAACGGGCCGGTGCTCCCGGAGCACACCGGGCTCTTCCGTGACCCGGTCCAGCGTGGGCTCCGGGATGCTGCCGAGCGTGTCCAACACCCCGGTCTTCTTGGCGGCCTCTATGAGCCCGCTGTTGACGAAGGCCACGTACAGGGCGTAGAGGACACAGCGTACCGCCCCCCAGCTCAGAGTCACCGCTCCGAGGAGGACGGACCTGAGAAGCCAAACGGCCAGGAGCAGGAGATCCTTGGCGGTCATCCGCTTGATGTGCTTCCTCGCGGACATCAGCGCACTTGACGCATTTTCACGTGTGGAGCCAGGCTTCGCAACTGACTCTTTCCCCTTATTATTATTAGGAGTACAATTTTCCTCCTCATCCTCCAAATCGCTTCCCGAGCTTTTCTGCCCGGCGCCGGCGTCTGATATCTGAGATGCCAGCTGCATCTCGAAGATTGTGTCCTCGCAGAAGTTGACAAACATCTCCATCTTCTCCTTCTCCCCGCCCTCGTTCACCACGTCGAATATGAACTGCCTCTTGGACTCCTTCACCTGGGGCTTGTCCCACTGCGCGCGGCTCGACCCGCTGATCTCAAAGTAGACCCGCTCTATGCGCTTCCCACTGCCCAGGATCTCGATGCGTCCCAGGTATGGCCGGAAGTACGTCAGGATGCACCTGGCCAGCTCAAGGAAGGTGCCCAGTCGGCAGTCGTTGGGCATGTGCTCGGACAGGTTGGTGAGGAGCACGGCCAGGCTGAAGCCGATGTCCGTGGCCGGCTCGTGGAAACGGTCCACGAAGCCCTCGTAGTCCAGCAGGGGGCTGTCCGCATCGGTACAGGAGAGCAGGAAGCGGGCCTCCGGTGGGGAGAAGCGCTTGCAGCTCTCCATGGCCCTCTGGAAGTCCTTCCTGGACACGCAGCCCAGGGCCTCTGGGTCGTACTCCCGGAAGGCGTCAGACGACGTGAGGTCTTTGAGTTTGAGGAACATGTCAAAGAACTTGAGGATCATCTCAACGTTGCTGGAGGACTCCACCAGCATGTCCACCATCTGCTTCCCGATGGTTCCATTGACCACATTACCTTCGGATGGAAGAGAGAGAAAAGAGCAAAAGAATTGAAGGCATCGATCCAGCAACAGCCATTAAATCACGATGGGAATTGCATCACAAGCCTACCCTCCAGCATAGACAACAGCATTACAACCATGTCCTTTTGCAGATCCATCAACTTCTTCAGCAGATTGATTTGCATGGAATCCTGCAAAACACAAAGCGACCGCTCTAAAATGCAGACCGTGTGTCTGTCGTGCGTGCATAAATGCATAACCACTGCGAGAAACGCCACCATGTGCACTTGAAATAAATCCCTTAAGCCTGTTAGAAAAAACATAAATGTGTAAACTAAAGATTGGTCCCCAGAGCTAAAAGAAAGAAAAAATGAGGCTGGAACAAATGTGAAACAGTACCTGCGAGAGCTTCATCTGCATGTGAGCGAAGACATGGAGGAAGCCCACCACAGCGTCCCAAAGGCGGCTGTGGGCCAGACTCTGCTGGTTGCCCGTGCACGGACCCTGGATGCCATTTGACGCACTAATTAGCCACCATAAACTTTGCGTGGGTATAGCATTAACTCTGTATAAACATTCATAATAATGGGAATAAGGCATCATGGGAGGGAGGAGCACGGGATCGACTGACCTGTATGTATTCGGTGAGAGTATTGAAGACCTGCTTGGCTGCGCTGATGGCCTTAGAGAAACTCTGCCGCCCGTGGTTATCAATCACCGGTTTCCCCGAGTAAAACCAGTAGAAATCACTTATTGACTCCTGTGGTTGGGGAAGAGAAGGGGAAGAGGAAAACACATACATGCAGGTGTCCCCCGCTCCATAACCCGCTGTTACAAAACAGCTATGACACATACTGATCTATACAGCTGGGAAATGAATTGACAGAATTGATTGAAATACAAAAAAAACCCCACTTTTGTCAATTGATTGATATACATTACACACAAAGTAATATAGCGTTCACCCCTGAATGATCCATCACTGAGGTGAAGCCGACAGTTATTTATGGATTGAGAGTATATTAGATTAGGGTTCTATTTACCTGTAGCCTCAACAGGTAGTCAACCGTGGATATGATGATGTTGACAGTGGTGTTGTTCCCTGTTTGAGTCCTGAGGTAATTCTGGAATTCTGAATCAATCAGAAACATTCAACAGTCAACATAATTTGATGAATGCATCTCCTTCTTCACAATGAAAGGACTTTACTTAGAACCGTTTATATTGTTAACATTTCCCATCATTATAAAAATAATGGAGTCAATACATTTGCTGTTGAATGTGCTCACGTCCATTTTATATTCGGTCAATATTTGCACTGATATTCTTCTTCTCATCAATTATTAAAACACATGCATAATAACGTGCAGAGAGACACATCAAATATAAACCACCTGAGTTGTGTCCTTCACAGAGCAACTGCAGGAAACGAAACAGATCACAGGTCAGTTCTTCATCAGGCATCACCTTCTCCCCTGAGAGAGAGAAAGAGAGAGATAGTGTGCGTCCATGTGAACGTGCGTACGCACGTGTGTGTAGGTGTGTGTGTGTGTGTGTGTGCGCATGAGGACCAGAAGAGCGAGGACACAACAGGTGAAACGAGATAAGGAGGGGAAGAGCAGGAATGGAGTAAGACACAAAGAGACGGTGATGAGCACATTGATTGAAAACCAGACAATTGTTGTTGATGGAACATAACGCTCAGAAAGAGCTCTGTCCACTGTGTTCCCCCAGCACATTACCATATGAATGATGTACCTGAGCTCTCGTCCACAGCCATCCCTAATCCTTCCGCTTTGTTCTGCCTCTCGAATGCATTCAGGTCCAACACACTAGGCAATAGAAGACCTTGAGTCACACACCCACTGCTGACAATGGCTACATTGCTGCCATGCGAGGGGCAACCGCCGGAGCAATCTCACCTGCAGGATTGCATGAGGCCCGCCATGCTTTTGAAGAAGCCCACGTCTCGCCTCTCTCGGAGATACTTCAGCATTTTCTGTTGAATGAAATGACACGTTACATAAACCGTCTTTCAAACAATAGTAATACATACAATGACACTGTGTGTTGCATAGCACACCAAAGAAGCTTCACAAGAAGATATAACATTGAGAAAAGAACAAAAAACGGAAAAAGACGTAACATAAATGCATTAAAGGAACACACCGTTTTTCCATACTGATCTATGTTCTTCCGAGATCCTAGATGAGTTGATACTCATCTCTTTAAATACGGTTACGTGAGTAGTTAAACACACTGTTATTCCACCATACATTATAGTTATCCTTTTTATCTGCTTAGAAAAATTTGCATGTTTCATTTTGTGTAACCATACTTGGTACACAATTTTACATATGGTTACTCACGTAACCACATGTAAATAGGGAAAACGTAGAAATGCTTAGTCGCTTCTAACTTCACCCCCGTTTGGAACCGAAGGAATGTAATGGGCCAAGCTAAATGCTAGCAAGAACATAGATCAGTCTGGAAAAATGGTGGAGTGTTCCTTTAACGGTTACCGCCTTGTCGATAACTGTGATGGGCGGTGGCTCAAAACGGACACGTGACTGCGCATTTTATCATGAACTTACTTAAATCAATAAACCATAAAGGGTGGGGGGATATCTTGATCTCCCATCATAAGGCTTAAATCGCTCACTATGCTGAGCAAGTCTTTGCAGTTGACCTTTGTCCGATATTCTACAACAAAATCACTTTATGTAAGTTGTGAAACACTATTATTGTTTCTTTTTCCAACCACAAGGGCATCCATCTCAACAGCTAGACCCTCCTGGACACATCAAACAATACACACTAATTGTTCTTTATATTGGCTTGTATATCTATCATATGAATATGAATATATCATATATAATATTTAACAATTTGTAAAAACAAAGCACTCCCTCAACCAGATAGTGAGGTGGTCTAGTAGGCTGATTGGAGAGCCACAGCTTAATCCTGAAACCCTCTGCATTAGGCCGTTACAGAGGATGGCAAGATCCATTCTGCAGGACGGCTCCCACCCACTGCATCATGAATTTCAGCTCCCCCCATCTTCACCGCAGATTCAAACTGCTTGCTTTTAAAACCAAGTGATATAAAAACAGCTTTGTCCCCTCTGCCACAGGGTTAAGGTCATGATAGCTATCCAACCCCCCACCGTATTTATTTTATTTTTTTATCCATGGTCTTCAGTATGATGTATTTACTTGCTTAACTTTTACTTTTAATATTGTTGTGATTTTGTTATGTTTCCATGTCTTACAAGTCTGTCATGCGTGGCGAAAGCCAGCCCACATACCTGTATCACAAAACTACCCCCAGGTATAAATAAAGTTTCTTATCTCATATTGTTGTTGCATAAACAAAGTAAAATACCTATGCATGACCTATTTACAACCACCTATTTAGTTACAGATAGATGTTTCATAACTTTTTGGATTTTTGTGCAAGAGGTTGTAACTTTTCTTCAACCCGTTTGTAAACTGTGCTCTTGGTAGTCATACTTGCTGCACAGTTGTATTCCCTCCATTCAGGATGGAAATACCCAGCTTTAAAGTGGATGCCACCATGGAGTCCATCTCTCCTGTGGATATGAAATGAGGAAACACATTTATAGCAATGACTCAGACCATAATAATTACAGCCTTGCAAATAGACGTCGTCGTTTTTGGAACAAATAGCACCCTGTATGACTAGAGTCCTGCTGGAGACATGCAGCTGGAGTGCATTAATGCATCTCTGCACTACCACCAGCACTCTATTAACTACTCAAACATGGGTGTTGTGGAGGGCTAAAATAAGTGTATTTTCACATTCACCAGATCCAATATGTATTTATTGTTTCGCTCTGAAAATACAAAACAAAAGTAGAACTTCAGGTTTCGGTTCAGATGTCGACCTGGTAGCATGCCCTTGTATTTGGTACAAGGGTGGGACTGGCAGGAGAAAACATCTCATTCATCTCGTAGTTCACGGATTCCCCTGAACGCACACCTTTACTGGCGCTGATGGTCTGCAGCACCATCTCTGCAGCGCCGCGGTCATGGAGCCTGGCCTGTTGGTACAGCAGCTTCTGCTTTTCCATCTCTTTCTCCTGTGTAACGCACCCAACACACAATACACACACACCTCCACCCATCGCATCAACTCATACGCCCTGGGTTTGTGACCAAGACATCACTGTTATAAACAGCCATTTGAGACTGTAATTGTAATTGTTATTAAGGGCTATACAAATATAATGTCCTTGCATTGTAGCTTATTTGGCTTGAGAGTGATGAGTGCACTTGCTGGGACGTATACAACGTGAACGGTCACTCAGAACTAAACAGAGAACTCACTTCAAAGCTTTTCATTTCCTCGTCCTCTTCATCCTCTTCATCCTCTCTCTGACAACTCTTAAAGATAGGAGCAGGCAGGGTTACCAAGGAAATAGTGTAATATCACACAAACAAATAAATAAAAGTGGGGAAATAACCATGGGGATTTTCTACTGGCAAAGATGACTTCCAGCATGACATAACACAATATCCAGCCCCGAGGACAAGCTGTTTCATCTGATGTGTCTAGTGTTATGGAGCCTCCATCCATCCTTACCTTGGCCATAATTGTGGAGTAGGACATGTACAGCGCGTCGTTCCCGGGCTTACTGTCAAACAGAAACACCAGGCGAAAACAATGAGGCGTGTCAGCCCGGTGGAGCGTGGCATCACGGAGTCATTACTGTGCACGCTGAGAACAATATCAATTAAGGCATTTTCAAGGTGATGCCACAGAGGGCTCACGGAGCTTGTCACACACACACACACCCACAGCATGCAAAAGCCAAACCGGTCGTCAGAGACGGGGGATAAGGCTCCCATCGCAATCGCATATCGACGTTCCTCTGGTGTATTTTAAGCGGTCATAAATGGGATCTTATTGCATGAGACTGCTAATGACAAACACATACACACACACACACACACACACACACACACACACACGATCAGTGTCTGTTCTACACTTGCTAACCCTACACACATAGTGACACACAGACCTTCCTTCTGTCAGGGCGCTGCGGCTGAAGAGTGTAATGAGTTGTCGGAGGGGATCGATTGGCTGGGCACATTCCTCCACCCCCATCTTCTCCTTCTCCTCCTCCTCCTGCTCCTCTTCCTCCACCTCACTGCTTGCTCCACAGTGCTTCGTCGCTGCCCTCCTCTGCAGGCCGAATACACCGTTAAGCCCTTTGATGTGTGCGTTATTAGTTATTAATGACACGACGTCCCTCCCCTTGGCTAACCTTTAGCCGTGGGCCGTACTCTGTGTGTGTGTGTGTGTGTGTGTGTGTGTGTGTGTGTGTGTGTGTGTGTATGTGCGCGTGTATGTGGGTGGGTGCATGCACACACATACACACACATACATACGCAGGCTCTGGTTTGTACGTATACTTGCACTAATGTTTCACTGCCGCTATCCGGGCAAACTTGTGCAGTTGATTATACATACTCATTCCCTAAAGAAAAATATAGGCTTTATCTAGCATGCTTGACTCTTGGCGTCACTCTCATTCCGGAAGTGGACACACTTAGAGACCTCACCGCACACACACACACACACACACACACACACACACACGCAACCCATCTCCATTAAGAAACATAATTTATTGTAAAGGCGCTTCTCTGCAAGAGGCCGGACCACAAGCAATTAGAAAGAAAGGCGTGCCGTTCATCACGACTGAGATATTACAACCCACTCGTACATTAGCTGTTACATTAAATACGGAGTAGGCTGCAACACCCTCCCACCACGTTAACAAGATCCTCATTTTCAAGATGAACGGCAGATGAAGCAAGCATCATACACAAGCGTCTGTCTGTCTGTATGTATGTAAAGCAATACACGTACATACAACACAGATTGCATCAATGTATTATTTAGAATGTCTATCAATGACCACAATTCAACACAGTGGTTTTTCTGACGTGGCGACTTACTGCTAAAGCTTCCACAAGGACTTCCTCAAAGCTGTGATCCTCAGCTGTTATCCATGACTTGTGGTAGCCCTGGAGGAAGAGGTTGACGGCTCGGTGCCTGGGAAAGGGGGGTACATATATACAGATCACTAGATTACACCCAGTATGCTACAATGCATGGGGTATGACCCCTTGGGGTTTGGTACATTGAAGATTCTAAATACAACGAGGGTGAAACATGGTAACCATGTGCATGGAAATACAGGTTTTAAGATCCGTACAGCAGGCTCAGATTGAACTCTATTGGTTAAGGCATACTCCTACACACCATTCCCAGAGGCTGCTAGAACAAATAAACGATTGCACACACTTTAGTAATATGACCCCCATCAAATGCTAATGCATTATTGCTTGATGTAGCAATGCTGACTTCGATCGATTTCATAATTAACGTTTTGCGGGCAGTTTGTTTTTGTGGGGTTCTTGTGTTTGTTACTCTTCCAATGTCCTTGGGGCAGGTTGACCACTAACATTATTGGGTTACAGAGGAGCTTGGAAGTGTTTTTCAGATTTTGAAATGAAAGGAATAAGAATCCTAATGGAGGTGTGTGTGTGTGTGTGTGTGTGTGTGTGTGTGTGTGTGTATGTGTGTGTGTGGCAGCGAGGGGGGGGTTGCTGATGGGACTAAGAAGCGACATTTGGAAATGGTGGAGGGTTGTCTCCCATCAAGGAAACACGGTGCAAATCTAACGGAACACACACAAACACGTACGCATAGACAGTGTTTGGCAGCAGAGTCATTACAGTCATTACATTACTACATTTCTAAGTTGTGTGGTGGTAGCTTCCCTGTTTTCAGAATGGAATAGCCTTGTATTGATCAAGTGTGCAGTAGTGTGCACACAATCAGAGCGCAGCTGAGCTTCTCTCACCCAACCGCTAAAGGATGAGCCCTCAGCGTGTCACACACCTCAGAAACTTTGACACTCACGTGCGGAGAGTGTGTCCGCACCAATGTTATGGACAAGCAACAACAAAAAATGACATGGACATTCGC
>JAOTIX010000038.1:11974234-11988600 GCA_027123715.1 Gaidropsarus macrophthalmus
CTGTTGCCACTGTTATGTCAATGTCTTCTTGTTTTTTGTCAATGTCATTAATGTTGTCTATGTGTGTGTAAGCAGCCGACTCTTTTTACCTGCAACCAAATCTACCCTTGGGTACAATAAAAGTGACCTTACCTTACCTTACCATTTTTGTTTTCAGTGAACAGTGAGAGCAGACACAATGGCTTATTTTTGGATAAACAATTGAACAGCACTTATTTTCACGCCTATCCCTTTGACTGACAGTTTTCTTAATCACTGCGATAGCACTGACTTGGAATAAGGTTGGTAAAAACGTAAAATAAAGGAACTGGTGTAAAAAACGTGCCGTGGCTGAGCTAAGTTTAGCTTAGCTTTCCACATGTTGGGGATAGCAGTTTGGTGAAGCTTCATTGAAAGTGAGCAATTGGTAGCTAACACACACATACACACACACACACACACACACACACACACACACACACACACACACACACATTTACGCCAACGCTAACAATTCCCACACTATTATTGTCCTCGGGTTGTGAACCGAACACCAAACATTGAATAATCTGTAAGGGTTCGCACACAATGAAAATGTGTTATTTTACGAATTCCTCATCAATGCCAAAGTTGAATTACTTGCATAATCTTTCTTTTATTAACCATTGAAAATGGGTCCTGCTGACTGCAGCACCACACAAAGGGTGCCCCTAAAGATTTTCAGTACATACTGCACAAACTGTGTAAGCTGCATTAGCAGAAATAAACCTTATGACAATCAGACGCTTTTGGCAAATAACATATTCATATTTAGAAAGCAATTTTCCAGGCTGACAATTTATTGTACATAGTAATGATCTCAATATGCAGAATAGTGTGGTGTTCGGTAGGCCTCATTTGTCAGTAAATTGTGAACACTGAAACATGTCCGTAGCAAGGCACTTAAAACAATAGGCTGGCCCCCTGAGCGAAACAAAATGATCCATATGCCTTATTGAACTAAGCGGCCAGATTGGTTCTCAACAGTAGCTTGGTGGGGAAACAGTTCCTCTTAAGAATCAAGATGGCCACCATAGTGAAGAAGGCCTGTTGTGGTATTCTGAGCTCTGACCTGGGCAGGTTGTACAGGGGGGCCATCCTGAGGCAGGCCACCACGGCTCTCTTTCTCTGCTTGGACATGACCTTGTGCCACGCAGCTCTCTTGCAACACTGCGGGTGTGCCACCTGGATATGAGCCAAACACCACACACATTTTGCAAGTTAATGTTCCACTGAACACATTGCCCTGAAGTTAACTAGATTATGTTATGGCTACGTTAAAGGGCCTTTATGAGAATGCCTTTATGAGAATGCCGTTTTATTAATACACCATCAAAAATGTTGCGGAGAGAGTTCCTTTAATGTTCCATGCTCTCTCTGAAGCCTACCTGATCCAGGTAATAGAGAACGCGCGCAATGGTCAGGATCCTTGTTGCGGTGTTCTGGATGTCTGTGGTATCTTCCTGCTGACCTACGTGCTCACTACCCTGCTGGGGGGACACATGAGCCAACATAACCATCGAATCAAATGTTTGGAATACAAACTCTTAATGACAAACAGCAGGCGGGTGGATTATTATCATTAGAGTAAGTACTGCAGTGACTGCAGATATAATTGGACAAAAGGTCCAAAAACATATTGGAGTTGAATTAAATAGTGTGCACACTAGTTGGCGTGGACAATGTCGAGCTCTCTCAATACACCATGACTCACATTAATCAATATGCAAATGGGTGCGATGGATTTGCATACCATGTTTAAAACATTTTGTCCGTGTCACTGAGCCAAAAAAATATGCACGAGCAAAAGTTAAGTAACGTCAAGCAATGCAGAATTATCCAGCCATTGCTGTAGATACACCATGGAAAAGCTATGTGGAGTGGGTAACATTCGTTACATCTTGAACATTTTTGATGCAAACAAAATCAAACTGTCAAGGCTTTCAACTAAACCTCGTTTTAGTAGTTTCTATTCAATCTAGTTTCAAGGATTGTCTTTACCCGGCTCTGTTGTTGTAAAATACCACTACATATATGCTCTCGAATCTCAATTTCGGCATCTCTCTGTGGAGGAGACAGAGACAATTAAACAAACAATTAAAATAAGACATCAAAACAATGAAGGAAAACTTCCACTAATCAGAATCAGAATCGAAAACAAGTATATACATCTGATCTCTCAGCAGTCATGGACCTTCCACTGCTGGACTGCTTACCTGCTGGAGGTGGCTCTTGGCCAGCGCGATAAGGCTCTGGTCATTTGGAGAGCAACATCGTAGGCCAACAGGGAGCAGTTTCTTCACGGCAGCCACAATGAGAGAGGTGTGCATGGAATAGCGATCCCCCTTCCTCTTGGACTTCCTGATCTCATGGTCCATGGGCTGAAAATTGAAAAACCCATGAAGCGGATGATCAGTGGACTTGTAAAGCGTAGAAACGGGGTGAACCTTGCCATGACAACAGGTTAAAAAGTGCTAATGTCATTGGAGATGCAGTGCTGTGACTTATTATGGCCCGAAATAGGTTGGGAAGGGAGTTCGACCATGACGATAATCATTCTAACACTCAGGGCAACAATCAGGACCGATTGGATCGTATGCGCATTTTGTTTTCACTGCTAACCTTGGGCATCTTGTCATTGCTGTTGACCAGGAAAGCAGAGTTGTTGATTTCATTCTGGACCACATAGTTCTGTTCCTCCCACTTAAAATTCTGTTGGGTTTCACACGGAGGGTGGATTAATTTTTTTTGCTGTTGAGGAATCACTTATTGCACCCATATAAAAAAAATTCCCCCCCCCCCTATACACTCACATGAGACTTGGCCCAAAATGTAAAGATATCAGCGACCATGCCAAACAACTGCTGAGCCTCTGGGCTGCCTTCCCTTAACCAGCTGGCCCTGGAACGAGAAAATATGACAACAATTCTATAAAGATTTATTGCATAGGAGCTTAATAGGAACCATGGGGAATGATTGCATAGCCAATCTTTGCCGCATATTATTTGTCACTGTCCGGCAGAAACCCAGTTTCTATCAAAATGTAATTATAGTTGATGATTTTTTCGATTATTATTTATTAATGTTCACCTGTATTCACAGAGGGACAGATTGCTTACACAAGTTACTTAAAGCACTGAAATATGAATACAAGATATTTGTCTTAATTCATATTTCAAACCCTTTAGCTCGTATGCCATCAATCAACTCTCTTAATCAATAGTGTATGATCATAATGGCACCACTTTGGCTCACAGGGTGGGAGCAAATCATGTATGTATGCATGGCCACAGGACTCTGGGGCCCGGTGCTACGTAATGTAGCACACTATCTTCATGTCCTCACCGCTTGGCATCCACAAAGGGGATTAGCAGTAGGTAGAAGGCGTACACGTCTCGCACCAGCACCATGAACTTCTCCTGTATGCGCAGCTCTGCCTCAGAGCGGTCGCTGTGTGTCGCCACGTCAGTCCTCGACCGCTCCTCCTCCTGCAGTATGTTCGCCGTTCGTTTCCTCAGCTTCTCCATCAGGGGCAGGAAATGGCTCTTCAGAAGGGCAGGGCAGGCCTCGCATATGATGGGCTGGGCGAAAACTAGGAAGATGAAGAGTTTAGTGATTAAGATGATGGGAAATGATTTGCATTGGGCGGGGGTATATCTTTGGATGGGCCTTATTGTCCGACTTGATGCTACTTGATACCATCTTGATTTTAAACGCTACCTGGTTGACTAGAACTGAATGCCAAAGATGGCCTCTAGGTGAATAAGGTCCTTATCATTTGAAGTTGCTGTCGGAACGATTTTAGAGTAGCAAGGAGAGTGTAGAATAGAACGTAAAAGAGCATTCGTTTTTTAAAGTAAACAATCCCCCAAAAAAGGTCCCTCCATCACTGCTTTCTCCCTCCTTACATTTCTCTGCCACTGATTGAAGTGTTTTATTCCCACGCACCTGTGATTTACAGGCAAAACACTTATCAGAATAGGGGGACCTGATTGGTGAGAAATGTACTGGAAGGGGTTGATAACCAGCACACACAGAGGTGGACGCAGTTATCATAATGGCACTTCACCCACTCATAGCTGAAGGACGGCGCGGCCACTTCTTGACAAATGAAACGCAAATAACAGCCCCTTAATCCATGAACCTGCCAGCTGCTGCATCCAATCCCCCTGGCACTTCCCCAGGTGGTTGTGGAGGATAAGGAGGATGTGTCCCAGCAGAGTGGTGTCGAGGTGGCTCAGTTGCTCCTCTTGGCCCCGGGGCACCTGCTGCCACCGGCGGGCCATGTAGCTGCACACCAGGGGCAGGGTGACCTCGGTGACGTGGCCGTAGTGGGCCTGGCGGGCCCCGGCCCCCGCAGCGGCCAGGGTCTCCACCTCCCCGACGGCCTGCTCCAGGGAGGGCAGCAGGGGACAGAGCTCCTCCGCGGTGCCTGGAACCCCCAGGTCTGGAGGACACCGAAAATCAAGGATCAGAGGAAAAAACTGAGTGCGTTCGAGTGGACGTTTTTGGAAGGGGTGAGCTTCCTAGCTACCTTGTCTCTGGGTGTCAGTCAGTGTGTGGAAAATGGAGCTGGGGTGGTCCTGGGCGAGGGCTGGCTCCAGGACGCTGACAGGGAACGCCCTGATCAGAGCGGCCAGACAGGCGCCGGCAGCCGACCTCTGTCTGCGATGAGAGATGGGTGGAGTGTTTCTCATGGTTGACAACCCACTCTCATCATGAGCTCACCTAATGACGAGTGCGACTCGTGTGTTTTGTGCTGATGTTTTGTCAATTATTTAAACATTTGGATGCATCACACTGATTGAATACACTGAAATTAAATTAGTGGTTCATGGAAACTTGGTAGTCACTTGCAATCACGCAATTAAATGGAATCTACTAAGAAGAGCGAGCATGGATAGAATTTGTAGTTTAGCAAACAAATTCTAAACATGCCAGCCCAAACAGTCATTCATGCCAGCAGCACACTCCCCAACACGCAGTATCTCAAGATGAGAAGGATAAAGGCTTACCCCTCCGCATACACACTGCAGCTGGTGCCCAGACTGTAAAGGCAGTTGAGGATCCTGTAACAGTACACCTGGATGCTTCCCACTAGGAAAGACAAGGTGAGGTAGTTCATTTTCACCTCTGCCCATAGCGCATTTCTACAGGTCGCGACATATGGCCTAAAACTATTACAGAAAAAAATAAAAAGCCCTTGATATGCGACCGAGATGTTAATGTTAGCTAGCAAATAGCTCACATGTTTTGTCAATTTTCCCATCAAATCCTGATGGATCATAACGCAACCATCCAACATTTCCACCTTAATTACTGCTTACATCATTTCTGATGAACACCACTTGACTTTTAAACACTGAAGTTATTCCTCAGGCTTCATCCGGTGGCCTAGCTACCCTCTGCAGCTACAGGGGAGGCAGCACATGTGGAGAGCATAGAATGCAGCAGAGGGAGACCGGAGGGGACGATGACGAGGACGGTGATAATGATCGCCGTTTATTATTAACTTAATGACGGATCTATGGGAAGGTCAAGAGATCAATGAGGAAGACAATATGCCAGGGCTGGTTAACGAGATCTGATTTCAAAGCGGAGGAAGGAGAAGGGAGATGACCAGGCTGTGTGAGAGTGTGTGTGTGTGTGTGTGTGTGTCTGTATGTGTGTGTGTGTGTGTGTATGTATGTATGTGTGTGGGGGGTTGCTTCCCTATGTGATTTAGGAGGTGTGGAAGCCAGCTGTTACCTCGTGCTGCTTAGCATATGGGCAATGGTATGAAGGTCTCTCTCTCTCTCTCTCTCTCTCTCTCTCTCTCTCTCTCTCTCTCTCTCTCTCTCTCTCTCTCTCTCTCTCTCTTGTCCTGGGTTCTGTGTACCGAGTGGGAGCCGAGCATCTGTCTTTTAGAAGTCAGCTCTCATGCAAGGTATTAGTGTGATGCAAACTGGACTGGACCACTCACAGTTCACACTGCTTCAGGTTGTAAGGATAACGCAGGGAGTATGTTCAAAGCTGTCAGAGGGTGAATGGACATACTATAGAGGAGGTGGATGGACATACTAGGAAATATACCACACAAAGGCATTAAACCCAAAGACAGAATTGGTATGGTAGTTATTAAGACATCTACATCTCTCCGATTACACGGTCTGCACTCGATAGTGTTGTTTTCCTTTAGACACTTGGGTTGTGCATTTTGAACTATTGTCATTGTTTCTGATTATTTCTGCACCGTAAAGCCCAGCTCGATGATTTACAGCACAGACCAGTTTTGAATGAGGCAACAGTCCATGCTGCTTAGCGATAACTAAAGCCATTATGGTGTCTTAAGACACTGACTTTTTAAAAATTCTGAGCGATTTCACAACAAATTGCCACTATAAAAACAGGGCGATTATGGACCACCAGTGGAACAATTAATTTATAGGGACATTCCAAAAGCAAGCTTCAGTACTGAAAACAAAAAGGGGGATTCATATGTAGGAATATCCCTCCGTTGATGTTTTCTTTCTCAAACGTTGCGAAGAATCACAGGGTAATTATTCATTAGTCTCTCTCCAGGTAAAATATATTCCCTGAAGGCGGTGCAGTGCCAGGTTCCAAAGCCTGGAATAACAATAGGTTAAGTGCCCTGTGGCTGCCATTGCGACAAACCGTTCATATCTCCTCTCATCACAGCGATGGGAACAGCACAGTTTCAGAAGGTTAGCATACGTTAGTGATTAGGGATTCTGATCTCAAATCAAATCGTTGATTTTAACTGGGCTTCATTAGTGCTTGATTGTCCAAAAATGTGTGCTAATAATGATTATTATTATTATTATTATTATTATTATTAACTAGTGCAGTGCCCGTAGGAAGTATGTATCCCTATAATGAGAGCTTAAGTAGATTTTTCAATTATGGCCAAATGAGGCTGTGTGTGAAGACATACAAAGAGGTGTATATACTCTTGCATAGTGTAACCTTAAATAACACAGAAACGCCATCTTTCCGTCCGTATTATGCTTAACTGTCAGTTAATAAAGTTTTGTTTTTACTGTTTTCAATGGAGCAAACTGATACGGAAGAAAGGGCTTAACATGAATTTTGGGATAGTATCTCAAAGCGCCCTTTAAAACTCTACAAGATAGGTGAGCTAAATACACTTGCGTGGAAATCCAGGGCACATTGGGTTACTGATACGAACATCCAGTGAATTTTGTGAAGATTGTCCACATACGTGGAAATCCTGAGCGAATTGGGTTATTTAAGCTCTCATCCAAGTGTATCTTCCGATATCCGCGTAGGCTATCAGCCAGGTGTAGACCTATCACAAAATGATCTGGTGGAGCCCCCCTAAAACTGGTCCCTCTGGAAAAAATACGCTGCCACGACTCGGACAAAATAAATAATCATCTTTTGAAAAACAAATGCAAAAATCTTCAAAATCGAGGATGCACAACTTCGAGCCATGCACAAGCCACATCCAAAATCTTAGGTCAGTCTGACTAACCGTCAGCGAGATATGCCCGTCACACACACACACATACAGACGCTCCTTGAATTAATTGATAGATTATTATTAGTGAAAGATCCTAGCACAGACTAACATCCTAGTTTCGGTAGGATTGTATTGCTTACCTAAGAGGTCCTCTCCAGAGCCCTGTCTGCTGAGGTGCTGGAAGAGGGAGGTGAGTATGGGCAGCAGGGTGGAGGCAGTGTAGCCGCACACGCTGGCCAGGCCCCGGTGGTGCTGCGGCCCCGGACCCCTGCCCTGGGGCACGGCGGCCAGGGTAGCAGAGAGGTGCTCCACAGTCACCTCCATGTCGATGGACGCTGCTTCAAAAAAGGAGCGCAAGGAGGCCCGGAGGACCTCTGAAGAGGACTGCATCATGGTCCTGAGGAGAGAGGTGAGGCTTTGTCAGCCTGGAGACCATCCTGATCACGTGGTCTCGCATTCTTTTTAATAGCACAGATCAGTACGGCCCTCCTGCTGCCCATGGCGATTCCCATAAATTCATGCACTAACATACATGATCGAATCGTTAAAAAAACATGCATATGGGGAGCATATGTGATTTCGAGTGCGAGTAGCAAAAAGTTCTTGTCCATGGCTGTTAACTGCAAGCAAATAGCTAAACAAAAAAACAAATAGTGGGAGTGTGCCAGACCAAGCTGCAGGCTTTCCACAACCCAAATACACCTGATAGCCATTGATCTGCTACAAAAGAATGAAGAAACCACAAGGACCGACCGCACGCGTTAAGAGATTGGGGAGTTGTGGGCACTGAAGGGCTGGTATCAATGCATCAGGGTGTTGCCATCTACAAACCTTGCATCTAGAGTCTGAGCCAAGACATGGAGGCAGCTGTTGATTGATGCGTCTCTACCGCCTGCGGGGTAGGAAGGAACAAAGGGCAGAGAAGAAGAGCGCGCAGGCATGGGGGAAATAAACAAGAGAAAAATCAGACACAAAAAAATGTATCTATAAAAATGCACATTGTGAGAAACAATTATGTATAATATCCCATAGATGCACACATGTACATGGGAACAAAAAGTATACTCCCACCCACTCCCCCACGCACACACTGTTCAACATGCTTCCTGTGAAATGCAATACAAAGGTTGCTGTATAAATAGGTATGTCTCAGATCAATCCTTGTGTGTGCATTCACACACATGCGCAAGCACCCTCCAAAGTAGAACCAAATGTCAAAAATGAGGCCTGATACGGCATAGACACCGTGTTCCCGCACACCTCTCATGCTTACCAAAGAGTGATGTTCTACGTCTCACCAGAGCCGCCAGCTTACAGAACAAACTACAAACAACATTGGAGGACAAGAAAATGTTAGTAGTAATAGAAAAATAAAATTGGGAGAATCGAAACATGAAATGGTAAGCCGTCTCATTCTCAGTATTTCCTCTCAGACCCTGAATAATTACTTTTATTCTAACTAATAGTTTTATTCAAGCCACCGAGAATCGTAATCTTTTTTTTCAAGTTTCATACCTGACGACCATCTCTTTCTCCTTGTTGGAGGCGTGGCCCCTGTTGCCTTGGTAGGGGGTGGAGCTGGACAGGTAGTATGCCTGGTGGCTCTTAAGGTATTGCTCCAGCAAGGGCAGCACCACCTGACGTAAGCAAACGGCAGCTTTAGCTAATATTACATTAAACGGATGCAAAATCGATTTAATACATATACTTATTTTGACATGAAAGTCAACTAATGCCAGCCTTGATAAACAAAGGCCAAAGACAAGCAGTTATTTAACTGTGATATCACTGAAGATTTCCTTTTTTAAGCATCCTTATTTGTAGTTCCAAGAAGTGCAACCCCTTTACACAGTGTCTCGTCGGAGTGCATCAATATACTAATGAGTTGTTCAGTTTCTGCTTCAATTACCGTGCCACCTCAGTCAACACACTCATTTGAACATGTGTGTATTAGTGTGCGTTTGTCTGTTTGGTTGTGCTGCGTACGTGTGTTTGTTCAGATGTCAATGTTTGTGTGTGTGTGGTATGTGTTCAGAACAACCACCAGTTTGTGGTTGTTCCGTGTGTGTGTCCAATACTTCAATCATACACCGTCAATCACTTGCACGTGTGTCATCTCTCTATCTCTAACGTAGCGGGCGGTGCCAGCAGCGTGTTGGGTGAGAAGCTGCTTTGCACACAAAACTGTCTCTGACTAATGGAGTGGGGAGCGTGGGGGGGAGGGGGAGTGGCATCCATCAGAAACAAATAAACTCTGTTTCATCGCACGCCTCTTCAGACACACACGTCTGCGTGGGAGGTGCTTTAATCAATCCACACACACATGCGCTTCCAAAACACTTCCATAAATGACACCGGTGGGTCTGCCTTCACAGGCCGGGGTTACCCGGGGCAACCTTCCATCACCATCCTCGCTTGCATGTCAATGAAACGTGGACGGATGTGTGTTCAGTTGGGAGAGCAGGCGCAGAGAGAGAGAGAGAGAGAGAGAGAGAGAGAGAGAGTGTGTCTGCATGTGTGTGTGTGTTTTTGTGTAGGGGGGCGTGGTGGGGTATGCATTGGACATGAAAGATAGAATTTGAGGCTCCATATCAAACGGAGGTGGGTATGGACTTAGATGTCAGCGTGCTTCGGATCTGAGGCAGACCTTGGATAAAAAATGCATCCGCTGCTGGTGCTGAAGCGTCTGTCCACTGGCTGTCGGCCCTCTGGCCTGCATTACCTCTACGGAGGTGAAAACACACACACACACACACACACACACACATTGATGTGCGATTTCTTGGCACAATATGTAGCACAATATAATTTCTTACATAATACATATAAGGGTATGTAGACGGATTCAAAATATATCAGACAACTCGAGCGCAAACCCAAAGCTCAGTGTCCACAGAATGGAGCGGGTACACCAGATGGGTTCATTGATTCATGGATTACAACCAGTGAAGACAACACAAAGTTTACCCAGCTCCAGGATGTCTTCCTGGGCTTCCTCTGCGTAGGACAGCAGCCTCTGCAGGAGCGTGTAGCCGTAGCGGGTGGCTATGGCAGGGCAGTCAGTCTCCACCGTCTTCCTATCCCTGCGGTCGATACATAAAACATCACCACGAGTAATGTACTTTTCTGTCTGACAGATCAGACATCCACGTTGTTTTGTTGTGAGCTGAAATTGAGCGTTGGCGCTGCGGTTCACTGGCATTGTAGTCCTGCTCCGGATCAAAAGGGCCGCATTGGAGGTAATCACAAAGACAGATTGTGTTTTGACTCCTGCCCCGTCCGGGCCGTCCGATGGGGAGCGCCTTATCAGGAAGCCACTCAACCTTAAATGCCTCATTACATGCCCACTTACCTTGACATTACACTGCACTTTCACAGTCCCAGGTTCATACCGTCACGGTGTTGTCTCCCTCCACCTGTTTTCCCCATGTCTCTCACCTCCACACAGTGTAACCGTTGAGCTGGAGGAACCTCAGCACGTCCTGGGCTCTGTCCCGAAGCTTGGTCCTCTCCTTGGTGCTCAGGGTGTCGTAGGGCACCAGCAGGGAATGACTTGCACCGCCTGGGGGGGGGGGCAGAGAAAGAGAGAGAGAGAGAGAGAGAGATATAATAAGAGAAATAATCCCAACAACCGGTTCCAATGTTCCGTGCCCTTCAGGGATTTAAAATCATTACTCTCTCCAGGGTGCTGTTTACTTAACATTGCTCCCGTACAACGGGGGAGAAGAGAGGATAAAGGGAAGCAAGGGAGAGACAAGAAAATGGAATACAAGAGAAGAAGGGAAAACAGAAGAGAGGAGAGGGAAGAGACAAGACATCAGAGAATAGAAAATAACAGAAAAACTCAATGGAACAAAATACAACAGGGTCACCTTTGTTCTCTAGCTCCAGTTTCTTCCTCTTGGCCCAAGTATTATGGTAGTTCTCAGCCAACTGTTCAGCCATAGACTGGAACACGGTACACAATCAAACAGATAGATTTTTTTCATTGAGTGTATGACAAAGTCACTGCTGAAATGTATGCAAAGTTAATTGAATCGAAAGAACTGACACACTGGTTCCACGACAAGGTCACACTGCTCATGTCCAAAGGTTTGGGAGTAAAGGTTGAGGCTCCTTCAAAGGACAACTACGTGCCGGGAAAGAAAAATGGGATTGTTATATTTTATTAAGTTAGGACATATATATAGAGAGATATGATATACAGTATTTCTACATCAATATAAAGAAAAGAAAAGGCAACACACACACACCTGTCCTGCCTGTGGGGACCTGCGTGCGCAGGCAGCATGGAGCCCATAGATGTCCCCCTCGGTGGTCCTCTCTACTGTCCAGCCAAGGGACAGCATGGTCTTTAATGTCTCTTTAATAGCCCAACGGTATGCCTCTTTGTCCTGGAAGAATACAAAAAAAAAACATGGGTGGACGGACAAGTTGGAAGCATCAAAAATCACAACAATTAACTGAAATATGTGAAGGGTAGCATTTCATTAATGAGAGATGTGTTTTTATGTCTTGACTTTCCAGTAACTTTCCCTTCAATTGAAATAATGTTCATTGTTTATTGTTTATTGTTAAGAATCCCCATTAGCTGTCACCAAGAGGGACGAGCTAGTCTTCTTGCGGCCCCAACATAAAAAAGACAAAAAAAATCATGTAACAATGACAATCTAACAGCAGTAAAACATTGTTGACATTATTATAAACCTCATCAGTAATTATTTACAATAAGTTCTGTATTGTGTGAATGTTGTGTGTCGTGTGCGTTTAGCATGTACCTTCTCCCCCAAAGCCCGGTATGGTTTCAGCAATGGATGCACCTTGGCTTGCTCGCACAGCTGCTCTCCGTGCACCCAGCCGTTAGCAAACTGACAGGAAACAAACACACAGATTCCAACACGCACACTTGGGCACTCGGCAAGAAGACACAATATATGTACACAGCACAGCTAATCTTCAGCTTTCAAGCTTGCAGCACATGAAAAGATGAGTTGAAGTTGTTTGCATCCCGCCATACGGACACTAATGAATTGTTTAATAGGCTTAGATGAGGAAAACACATGTTAAAAATCCTGTCCTTTCTTCACAGGCGTTGATGATCGTTTGGTCATGAAATTACCTTGTCCAGTGACCATTTCTCATGGGTGTGCTCCGCGTACTTGTTCACAACAAACTCCAGTCTCTCAGGAAGTGACACGCTGGAGGGAGGAAATTGGCATTGAACTCAATTTTTTTCATTAACACAGGGAGTCAAGATGTTCAGGTGAAGCAAAATAAAACACAACACTTGGCTGCACTTCAACACCACTTCACCACTCCACAGAATGGACAACACTGTATGTAAGTACACACTTCATTAATCCCCAGAGGGAAAATTAGGCTGGCACAATGATATAACGAGAACAAGAGCGAGAGGAAATAAATTAATGATCATCATGATATGTGGTATGCAGGATATGCAGTAATCTGATCACCTGCAAATCCTACATTACACTGCATAGCAGCAGCAGCACAAGTGGCTGCGGTAGCTTACCTGGAGGTGTCCACCGGCTGTGGGTTGAAGTGGCCATCTGTGTCCCAGGAGCCCTTCCTCTCCGCCTGGCTCAGGCAGCATGAGTGGGTGTGGCAGGGAGGCAGGGCCCCAGCCAGGGCAGCCAGGCTTTGGAGACCCAGTCTGAACACCTCGGGCTCATAGGGCTGTGGAACAACATGGGGGGAGGAAGATCCAGAGGAAAGACACAGGGGCCAGTATCAGATACATGCTAAATGATTATAAAGTACCAGATGCCTTACATTTAAAGCTATGTTAAATGTCTTACTATACATGTTTTCATTCATGAGCCTGCAGGAGTTCTCGTGCGGGATGCTTATGGATAGACTGTGAGGATTTATCCAGAACCAAAGGGCTGAGACTCAGAGAGCCTAAACGCTGACATACTTTGCTGTCCACTATCTCACATGCTGACTTGGCAATGTGCTTCACTGGATAATACTAAGGTTGACATAGGCCTGGGGCGCTGGGGTTGGGCTCCTTCAAACACAGCAAGAAGAGGGTTTCTGTGGCACACCTATTGAATCCAAATCTAGAATGAGTCAGAAGCCTATCAGTCAGCATTACGTTGATCACAAGCTGTACACTTCTATTGAACTGTGGAGGCTAGTAGACTGCCCTGTAGCAATTGTAGCAATTCTACATTTGTTCCATTTGTATATCCACTGCCCCAAGTTTTTTGAATTATGGTATGAAAGAAAAGGAGATCAAATATAAAAGGTAAAAAACAAATCAAATATTAATGAAGAAATCTTTTTCCTTCTCTGTTTCTCGTAAGGGACTTGACTTGAGGTGAGTATGAGGAAACAGTAAGCTCAACTTTAGAGCAATTTTGTACAAACTAGCGAGTGACAGTGAGTCAACTGTGAGTCAGTTTTGCTGCCAGATCCTACAAGAAACAAGCAAATAATGTCAACTCACACAATAATAACTTGCATTACTTTACAAAGTTCACAAAACGTCTTGTTCTGATTTCGTAAGCACTCAAGATCCATTTTGTTGCAATTGCGCCTTCATTTTGGTAGTTGACTTCTTATTTTTCTCTCTCCATAATCTCATAATGGTATGTGAATCGAACTCCCCACTGGTGTTCCAATTTGAACTCATATTCTGTTGATTAGACCTGTCTCCCTCATGGCAATCTTACATCCTTCCTCTGTTGCTAATAATTATTTCACATCTACGTCATATTTTCTCCCTCCTTGCACACATCTATCTCAAAACTTGAATTTTGCTGTGTTAAGTTAAGTTAAGTTGCTTTTATTGTCACACACACACAAGGTACAGTGAAATTGGTCCTCTGCATTTGACCCA
>JAOTIX010000038.1:12042329-12054107 GCA_027123715.1 Gaidropsarus macrophthalmus
GTGTGTGTGTGTGTGTGTGTGTGTGTGTGTGTGTGTGTGTGTGTGTGTGTGTGTGCGTGTGCGTGTGTGTGTGTGTGGTGTGTGTGTGTGTGTGTGCTATTTTAGCAGGCTAGAACACACTGAGCTTACTGGATATGCTCACCTGCAGCCAAACTCAACAGCTGAGTAGCCACCACCTCCCAGGAAATCTTACAATGGATGGTCTATGTGTGACGCAATATATATTTGGAAATATAATCATAATAATAGATGCGGTAAGCAAGTATAGCTTTTGTGTTTTGTGTTTGTGTTTGCATGGCGACATCAAATCGTATATTTGTGGACGTGTGTGTGAATGTGTTGACGTGTGCGTATGCATATGTTTGTGACTACTGTGATCATATTCACAGGAATGAACCTTAGCTAACGACTACCAAAATGTTTATTAAGAGTCTATCAATGGTCCTCATTCACTAATGGGGTTAATGTTCACTAATGGTGTTCATTTTAATGATGGAAATGGTGTCCATGTTAACTAATGTATCGTGCATAGATTTATTAGGGTTAGGGTTCACCTAATGCCCAACCATTTTGCTCACGCTGAAATACTTTTTGCTATTGTTCATTAATGGTAATTTATTTAGCGTTACGGTTTAATTGTACCTGTAAAGTAAATAATTATGACATCTAACATGACATCAAGCTTTACAGATTAAAATAATGGAGACATCAGACTGCGTACCCTATTTTTGGAAACCACCATCAAGTCGATGTATGCCAAAGTTATAGCAACCCTTTTCAGAAAGGTCTCACTCACAACACTAATTATGGGTCAGTTCTGCCTCCTAATTTACCAGAGCACATAGTAGACTAGTAGATAACACGCATTGACCATCACTAGTGCTTTGACACACATAAATGAAACACATGCCTATCCATGCCGAATGCTATGGGAGCTATGTGTTTCCCTGCTACGACAGTTCTGTGAAGAGTCCATGGTACATGTGTGTTATCAACACTAGCTCAGGCTGCTGGCCATGCCCTGACACAGAAAAGGAGCAGAACTGTAATTAGCAGTAGATACTGCCACATTCCACATTCTTACTTATTGCCAACCGCCCTGTGTATTTTCTTAATTGCTTTAGTTTTTCCTGCAAGATCATCAAATAAATATCTTCAACTATAAATTATAAATGAAGGAACAGAAAGTTAGGCAGTGGTAAAACTGAAAACAAGGATAAGTAGTTGCTTTGCTTTTCAAACATTATTTGTTCTGATCAAACTGGTGGTTTGGGAAAGTGAATATGGTGGATATTAATCGGTTAGTGTTCAGGGTTTGAAACACACTCCATTATGGTTGAAACAGAGTCACACAAGAGCACCTTGTTGAGCTTAGAGTAGTCGAGTAGGTCGGGCCTGTGTCTATGAATCAGGGCGCAGAAGGCCAGGCCATCCTTCCAGCTATGTCGGCCAGCAGAGAGAACCCATATGTCAAATGTCAAGCTTACACTCAACATATTGTCTTACATTAAAATGTTGTGGACGATTACAAGGGCATTGAATCATAGTAGCATGAAACAAAACTATTGACCTCAGATTCCTTGGATTTATCAGATCATTGAAGTGACAGTGTAGTTTGGATGTTTTCAAAATGAGATTAAGTAATGACAATAGGAAAAGAGCATTTTGGATAACTTTGCCAGAGCATTTTGTCTGGCAAAGTGCAGTACAAAGAAATTCAAGCCATAGTTCCTTAGAAAACATAAATAAATAAATATTGTTCCACTTCTTATGTTATGACAAATGTACTTATTGTAAGTCGCTTTGGATAAAAGCGTCTGCGAAATGCCCTAAATGTAAATGTAAATGTAAAACAAAAAATTGATGTAGATACAAATATAGGATATGTTGGAGCTTTACTTCAGTAGCAAAAGAGAACATCGACTAACATTACATATTGTAAACTGCATTTGGATAGCTAACTTAAATGACAAATTTTGTAGCAACTGTAACCAAACTGAAGCTGATGACATTACCTGATGTGGAAGTTTTGGACATTGACATTCCTGTAGGGGGCAGTCTTTCTCTGGCACCACAAGAGGAGACCTTCCTTTGCAGATGTTTCTGAAGACAATGTGGATTAAACAAAGCCAGTCAAGCATACGTTTGTCTGTGACCTCACGTAATGTAGACACACGTAATGTAGATAAATGTTAAATGTGTACATTTTAATGCATGTAACTAACTCTTTCCAATTTGCTATGGTGCTGATGGAAAGCTAACACACAACATAGCCTTGAGAGAAGTCATTCAAGTCATGACCTCACCTTCTACAGAGATGTCCTGGATGGCAAAGCGCAGGATGATGGTCCAGATCATTCCAAGAGTCATCTTAACATTCCCATCCACAATCTCTGAAGAAAACAAAACATTTTCGATGATCAACTGGTGTGTAGTTTGCAGATCTCTTCCCCTGTTCCCACGGGTCCTTTTACTCTTGCAAGGCCGATATTTGTTTTTAGTAAAACATTTGGTCAGATAAAAGCTGATGAAGATGATGAGGATCATGATGACGATGATGTTGATGATGAGTAAAACTTTGATTTTCATATTCCCACACCAAATAGTCTGAAGCCCATCTGCCATGTCTTTCAGTTTCCTCCTACCCTCATGTTGTTTACTGCTAATCATCATCATCATCATCATCATCATCATCATCATCATCATCATCATCATCATCATCATCATCATCATCATCATCATATTCATATTCATATGCATATTCATATTCATCAACTGTATTAAAATGTTTATTATTAAGTAGAACAATTTTAAACTAGAATCTTCCATTACATCAACAGGTAGCAAACCAGGTACCTTCAGCTCCAATGGAGACCAGCTTTACTCCTTTGCTTGTGATGTATTCCAGAGCTTTGTTCACATTGGCAATTTTATGAAAACGCATTTTCCCTCTGTCTGGCTTGGGTAACCTCTCTCCTACAGATGATTGATAAAAGGCAGAAAAACACAACAAAAGTATGTGTACATTATCATATATTATTATAATGACATGTATTATTATGTGTATTATTGGTAAAAATGCTTGATATTAATTATTAAGTATTAATATATTATATTATTTGTAATCTAGTTGTTAGCTGTTGTTAGTGGCAGCTATTAATAATAGTGGATTCTATTACCTGAGATGACCTCCAGGAGCAGCATGAGTTTGAGTCCGTTCCTGAAGTCCTCCTCGATATTCTCTATCTGTGTTCCTGCTTTCCTTAGGTGGGAGTTGCACCAGGCTGTGAAGGTCTAACAGAACAGAGCAGCCATGAGGCAATCTTATGCAATGGTTTACATTATGACCGTGTGAATCATTCTGTATCAATGATACATTTATTGGTGTTGTGATATCACAAATGTTTAATAATTTAAATCATAATCATTATCATCCCATTACGAATTTCAATAATGAAGCAGGTTTTGGTCTGTGTCTCTGGATCGTATGGGCTATAGGCCCCTTGGATTGCATAATGAAATCAAACTGCAGAGCCTGGCAGATTAGCAGCACTTTTATAGCCTCTAGCCTCTATATCAATATTCAATCAGTATATTATATTACTAGCAGTGTATCATATCATAAACCTCTTGGCAAAAGTACAACACACACTTGCTTTCATATTTTCACTATAAGTCCGATATGTATGTGTATATTGCTATATTCATAATAAGTTTGCAGGCATTTTATGGCTTTATTACAAGACCCAGATAAACAACAAGGTGTTCCAATAATAAGTGCGATAATTATTGGAATTTTGTCGAATAATACCACTGTCATGAATTTGGACATCACAGGTGCTATCTTATATACAGACATCTCATTAACATAAACTCACAGGGACATTTAAATGGTTGTTTAAACAGTTTAAGACAGAATGCCGAAAGCAGACTTATTAAATGTTCATGGCTCACAGCACAACAATATCAAACTGAAATGGACAGTATTGTGGCCATCAACTTGCCATATGGACATACATGTAATTCAAGACTGGATCATTGTCTTTCTCTGCCTATTTTTACACATGTCTTTCAATGGCCTGCCACAGCGCCCTGCAGCAATGCACACACAGACAGCGTGCTGCGGGGCCAGGCCCCCGCTGCACATTCCGGCTGATATAAGGGGGTAAATTTAGCAACCTCTGGTGTTCATCAAGATGGAAGGGAGGATGGAAAAACCTCAAAACGTTTCACACTGTCTACAGTGGGAGGTGAAATGTCACAGGGCTTACACACCACAATCTTTCCCCCGGTCACTCCCTCACAACCTTTGCCTTTGTACACTAAACCATAATGAGTTTCAAAACACAAGGGGAACATATTTTAGGCCTACTGTGGGGCAACGAAAGGCATGGATAAAAAGATATAAATATTATATGCAAATCTTTATCTGAATTTGAAGGTGTGTGACCCTACATAAGGGTGTGACATGATTTGTTTATGCAGCTATTTAAAAAAATCTTTATTGCATGATGGGGTCCATATTTGATTCTATGTTCAATTACACTGTTAAGAATCATTCATTCCTTCAGCTTCTCCTATGGTACCCCTTATCGCCAATGACGATCATATATTTTCAGTCAGTTTGTTTCTATAATGGTGGAGTCACTTTGACTCCACCATCCAACTGCTTTCTGATAAGATGGTAATGTAATCCATAGTGATGTACAGTCCATGAGGTATGGCAGCAGAGGCCTTTACAGTATTTGAGCTCTCTGCTTTAGGGGAGTGATCGGTTCCCTGTGGAACATCACGCAATGATCTCTCTCTGTCTCTCTCTGAGGAGGAGCTGGGGGTAAACAAAATGCTGCTCCCCGAAGCCACTAACAAACCAAACTGTAGGACCCAGGCATCCCCCCTGTGGGAGGAGCGTGTCTAAACCAGAGAAGGCTCGTTAAGGCTTTGGAACAAAGGCCTGTCCATTCCTTAGGGGCAGAGGAGATCACTGTCTGCTGTCTGTATGCAATGTTGAACCACTGAAAAAAATGCAGCTAGTGTTTCTTAAGTTCAGCCAGGGACCCCTCTAACCCCGCCCCCCTGCCAAGTGTGACGATAACAGCTAAATATATAAAATGAATCATATACAGCTAGGACCACCCATTCACTGAAGTGGCTGATGCCTTTGAGTGCTGAGAGGGTCAGCGAATGAGCTTGTCCAATTAAAATGCAGAAAGTCAGCAAGCAAACCAGAGACTGGCGGGAATTCTATTTTAATTTTCTTTTTCAGCTGGAGTCCATTTCCATCCAATTCCGGCTAGTCACAATTTTTCTTCTGGTCCCATTGTATGTACCAACACACACGTAAGGAAATAGCCTCACTGACTGGCAATGGGAACTCAGTAAGCAAGTCACATGAAGAATGCAATTGAATTGTTAATGGAACACTTGCCAAAATGTCTCCGATATGTCAAATAAAGGTCTCCCAACAAAAGGTCTCCAGCAAGGTTAAGGTGGTGTTGAATGTGATGGATGTGTGTGCAGTGTGTAGAAAACTCTAAATATAGCCTTCCAGAACATTCAGAAAGATTACCCGTAATCATACTTTTACAGGGATAATTCGCCCAATGAAGGGTTTTTACAAAGATGTGATTTTTAGATTCTTTTTTGGGGGGCTTTAGGCAGTGAGGTCTCCCCAACAACTTTAGTTAATGCTGAGGACAGATTTAAAACCCCAGATTGACAGGCCTCATGGGCCAATATTCAGAACCAACTGCTGGTGAGGATTCAATGTGTTTTTGTGTGGTATCCATCAACAAAGGAATGATCTGCGCCAAGGACACTAGATTAACCTACTATAATGCCTTTGGTCCACAGGTTAAAATTAGATATAGCATCCATCCTAATCCAGAGAACGTCATCATCTGTTAGAAGCATCTGTTGACAGTTTGCATTCCGGGCGTATCAGTGGAATGGCTACAGTCCTGAGAGCCGCTCATTGCTTCTATTGTTAGACGGTCCCCAATGCATCCTTCCATCAACGGCTCAGAACATTTTTCGGAAAAAAGAAATGAAATGAGCCTAAATGATGTATCTGCGTTCTATTTGGCAGTGTAAACATGAACATTAAAAGGGTGCAACAACTCACAATTTAGTGCGAATTATTATAGATTATTTTCGATTTTTTTCATAACCAATAGTCTACTTAAAAAGCATTTTTAGAAATGTTCTGAGTAGTTTACTCCCTGCAGTACGCCTAGGTAGCCTACTCCAAAGTAGGCCTACCCCTAGGGGTACGCGAAACCCCATTTGAGAACCACTGGACTAAACCATCCTGACTGATAACTGTACAACATTACAAGAATGACGAACTATAAATGTTTTTTTGGTTGTTAGTTGTTTTTTTACACATATTTGTATTTCATAACTTCACCTTTAATCAACTATGGGCCGACTAATACTTTTAATCAACTCACAACTTACTTTTCTTTGTTGTTTCTCCCAGGCGGGATCAAGCAACATGTCCCTGTCCCACTCATCCTCCTGCAGCATGTACTCATCCTCGTAGCCGTTATCGTAGTGCACTATTGTCTCCACCTGGGTCATCATCGTGGCGTCCTTCTATACTTCGTCCACACTCAAAAAAATGCGTTTCAGGATTTTTGTTTAGTTGTTCGCGAGATAGAAGACGACCTGAAGTAAAATCTCTCTGTGGTTGTTCTAGTTTCTTTTTATTCCTTATTTTTTTCTTTACTGCCCCTCGAACTTTCTCTGAACCTTCCTACCCAAGAGTCGTCTGGCCCCAGTTGCCGCAGTGGAACAACGGACAGCCGCAATTAGTACTGGCCAGGCGCATGACGCAAACACAGAGCACTCGCAAAATCTGCACACCCACCGCTCCAACCAGTAGCACACACGCATATAGACCACACACACACGCACACACGCGCACGCACACACACACACACACACGCACGCACACACACACACACACACACGCACACACGCACACACACAAACTCTTTCTCTCGCTCTTCTCTCTCTCTCTTGGTCTATCTGTCTCTGTCCACTCTCTCACACATACACGCAACTTAATGCAATAAGACAATGTCAGTAAATTGGAGCACAAACGGTTTTTTTTATTGCAAAAACACAGAGACCGTAAAGAAAATGTAAAATATAAATATAAAACAAAAACAAAACTTATTTTAGTAATCCCATATGCCTTCTTTCACATATTGCGTTTTTCAAGAATACAAAGATATTTGCCTCTGGAAACCCTAAATTGATAAATACAAAAACAACACTCCCAAAAATGGAATTTGGGAGAAAATCCTTAGAAATCATTACTATATTATTGTTCCTTCTGCTAAAGCATAATCAAATCGTTTTTCGAATCATATATTATCTAGATCATCAGACTGGAGAGAATTGAGTGTAGTATGAACATTTGAAAACAACTTGAACCTGCCTGTGAACAGACTGAAAGAGAAGCCTGATATATGCTGGCATGGAGTGCTGGTGTGCAGCGGTCTTTCAGCGGGGTCTACCCCAAAACAGTTCACCCAGAGTGCAAAGACAACATGTGTGGTAGAATCACTTCAGAGACATCAGCCAACTGCTCCAAAAGCATCCACCCAACGCTGCTAGCACACATCAAGAACCCAAATAAACAAACCAGCTATGTGTGAGCTCTGGGCACGATCAGCGGGGGACAGGGGGAGTCTGGAGAGCCCGGTGGCCACCCAGAAAACATAACATCTTTGTTTTGTGTGCTGCTGCGGTCAGAAAGTTCGTAACATGACGACATTACTTAGACTCGTCCAGGTCACAGGGCCGCCTCCACTCCTGGCCACGTTCGTGAATCCACTTGTTTGATACTGAAACACAAAGTGGAATACCCAATACATGTCATCGTATTCTATCTGTGGGTGGGGTTACGACTAAGATTGTTTATAATACAATCTTCTGTATTAGATAGTAAATCCAACATGAAACTGCAAATCGCAAAACTAACATTTAAATCATAAAAAACGTACGGTGATCCAACATTGACCCTAATCGGTTTTCAAGGACAATGACGTAACTACGGGATAGGCCTCAGAGAAGCCAAACGTCTGATGAAAACGCGTGATAGGGAAGGGAGAGTATAAACCTACTCCTCAATTAAAATAAAGAACACAGGCCCTTATAATACAATACAATAATATGGTATTACATTATTGTGTTGTATTATAATACAATAACATGATACTTGGTTTCTCAGAAAACTCTTTATGGACTCTTCTGAAATAGGGACCTGGACTCACCCCACTTGTTTCCCACCAGCACTGGGCAGGCGGCGTGCCTCGTGCTGTAGTCTCCCTCCCCACTGGCAAACAGGTTGTACCAGAAGACAGCACTGCCCTGTACACACACACACACACACACACACACACACACACACACACACACACACACACACATTTTAGACCAGGAGTTTTAATTTAAATATTGACAATTGGTGTTGTATGTTAGAATAGGAACTAAGGACGAAAATGGGCAAAATTGTGCATCCGTTTGGTACCTTCTTGGGCCATACTGCTGCTCCTACGTCTGGAAACACTGTAGCGCCCCCTGCTGACACGTCAGTCATCTGCACAACAGGTAGAAATAAGAAGGATAACTTTTAAACCTTTAAACAACAAGATGAAATTGTTTCTGCTTTTCAAAGTAAAGTCCTCGTTTTATAGCTGAACCATCTGATTCATCATCGTATCATTATTTCTGCCAAAGATGAATGATGAGGTGAAGTGAACCCATCAGTGGGCAGAGAGAGGAGTGGTGATCAACAAGCCCAGACTTTAACTTTGGGAACTCAGAGTGATCCACTTAAGTGAACAGCCGCTATTACCCTGAGGGTCATGAATGAAATGTGATAAAACTGTAACCTTGAACTGTGCCAAAACTTTCTGAAAATCCTCAGTTTAATATTTACCAGCTGATTAATTGAACAAGCAAGAATAAATAGCTTGACAAGGCCAATATTTAAAAAGTAAAATAATGAAAGGATATCTACAGAACAAACAATGAGACGTGGAATCATACTCACATAGAAAAGCCATGTTGCAACTCTGTTGCCAGTGCCCAGCTCTTTAAATGCATCTGGTTCATCTTTCTGTTGAGGCCAGACCATAATTAAATACACTCCCAGATCAACAATAAAGTAAGTGTTGACAAAACACTGTAAAGTGTTAATCAGGCCCTACCCTTCCAAAGTCAAAATGTGGTTCATATTGACCTCCGACACCATAGTTTGCAACCTTAAAGGGTGAAAAAAGGATAAATATGCGAGAAACATGTACAGTATATGAGAAAAATGTTGTTCAATGAACGTTGAATTGTAAGTATAATAACACATACATTGTGTATGATTAACTATATAGATGGTCTTCTAAAATGCTAAATATATGGTAGCATTTTAGTATATGTTTACAAACATCAAAGGGAGACCTACCTGCATCTCTTCTGCAGTGTCCATCTCCAGCCCAGTGAGATCTTCAATTCGTTGATTGATTTTATCGATCAGTGGGTCATCATACCCAGTCAGCCAAGCGCTGGGCGAAAACAATATTTGTCAAACGCATTGTGGGTAAATGTCCACAAGATGGCACTACATGTCTGGGAGAATGGAAGGTGGAGCGGAAAAATGAAATGGAAAACATGCAGAAAGCAATCTTCATGCTTGCCTGTAGAATGAAATTACATTTTGAATAAGCGGCAATACTACGTATGACGTTTATCCATAAGAGAGTTACAAACTACCAGATGCCAGCATTCAGAATCTCCTGTCAGCTGAGGTTACACAGAATGTCACAGAAGGAACTCACGTAGCATACATTTAAAGCAATCCACAATGTGTACAACCTTTGAGCGACTTGGGGCAGGGTCACAGAGGGTCTGAGGAGTATTGTCATAGAGGTAGCCCCTACCTTCCTTTACACAAGCAAACACCAACCCCCCTCTCAGCAGTCTAACATTCTGGGCTTACTGAATGATTTCCTGACCAAGTTTCAGCAACGCTGGAGTCTACAACGGGTTACTGTGTCATTTTCTGGGTTTAGCTTGGCAAAAGCCAACCAGAAAATGGTCAATTAAAAAGTGTCAAAGATATATAAAATAAAACTGTAGCCAGATTCGGATGTAGGTATTATGGACTCTATGGAGGCATATGAAATTAGATAAGAAAATATGTGGCTGGGGGTGAAACTCACTTTTGTTGCCATAGGATTGCTAAGTTATCTGCTCATAACTTGGGTATACATTTTATGAGCTACATTGTTGACTCACATGACAGAGTGTATATAATCAGATGACAGACAGAGGATTTATTTGCAGCAATCCTTGCTCTGAGATTTGCAAATAGATAAAATAGCACTCAAATACTCACATAGTGAGTGTACATGCCTATATGTAGCTTATGACACCCCATGAACTTGCATGGAGCTCCAATAAAGCAACAATGGAAGCATGCGAGAAAGTGAGAGCAGCCATCTTTACAACTGAGTTTTTTTGAGCCTTGGAAAAAAGGGATTACAAAAATTCCAGCGAAGACACTCGGGTCAAACAGATCATAACAACCTCAACAGCTCCAATATTTGGAACCCAAGTTTTCCATCTCAACCTCACAAAAAAAGAAATCTCAGCCATTCATTACGAAAACAAATGGAGTTGGGATGTGGCCTTATCCACATCCCATATAAACAGAATTTCTACTGGATCAGAACAGTTTAGGTACAGCTGGATGCCTGTGTGTCTATACGTCATATATGGTGCTTGGTCAAAATGCCTGGTGGATATGCTCTGTAAGAGAGGGGTTCCCTCAATGGAAAAAACAACGGGATAGGAGATGATACAGAGAAGCTCCTCTGACCTGTGACCTGTGACCTCTTACCTCTTGGAGACTCTGTACTTGGCCGTGGTGAGTTTCCCAGTTAGGGGGTCATGCACCGTAGCACGCCTCAACTAGCTCAGGACACCCCAGAGGACAGCGTGTGTGTGGGCGGGGGGGGGGGGACATAGGAATATAAAGAGGACACAGATAGGTACGAAAAGAGACAGAGGAAGAAGAGAAGATCTGGTCACTGTTTCTTCAATGTAACTTTATCTCTGAAAAAAAAGCTTGATTGATGTCTATTTTTTTTTACTAGTATTTTGATCATGAACATCTGGGTTGGTAAATTGACCTTTTGTTCAACCGTATTACAATTGCAATCTACATTGCATTAACCGTCTAGATAATTTTTACAGTTCAGTAGCCAGCAATGCTGCAGGCCACTAATCCCTGCACCTAATATGTGTGCAGAGTGCTGCAGGGATGTGTCAAATGCAGACAAAAGAGTTCACTGCTCCTTGTTTATGTGTGTGTGACTAATAAAGCAACTTAACTTAACCGTCACTTAGCATAGAACCTTTGCCCACTTAAAATAATTATCTATTACTGTGCAATTTAAGGTATGTGACTGTTTGAACCAATCAGACATGATGCAGCTTGCATTCCGTTTTTTCTCTTCTGCTGCAGTTCAAGAGGTTTTGTTAAAAGCAGGAGAAGATACGTGCTGCTGTGAGTTCAATTCAACGGCTAAGGGAGGCCAGGACTGAGAAGGAGAAGAGAAGGGTGGGGGAGAGGCTGAGACAAATATATGAAATACTGTTTATACTAAAACATGAACAGCCCCCTCTTCCTCTCCCCTTCCTCTCTCTCCTGGGCCTTACCTCTTGCTGATCCGGTATGGAGCGGTCTCCAATACCCCGGTGATTGGG
>JAOTIX010000038.1:12063933-12074154 GCA_027123715.1 Gaidropsarus macrophthalmus
ATAATGGTCAACAATGACACACGTGTGTTTATATATGTTTAAGGGCTGAAACCAAACATCAAAATGGGGCAGCTTTGTACAACAAGGTCACCTCGCTTTAACAAAGTTATGCAAGTCAAGCAGGTGGCTCCGCACTAGAGGTATTATGGCACAGTGTGCGTCAATGACACCCACCTGTCTGCACGGCAACAGCCCAGGATGAGAATGTAGTAGCCGGAGTCATGCAGTGCTGGCCGGCCAGCCAGCATGCTCAACAGATTGCTGGCCTACAACACTTCCTGGTGGTGGTGGGGGGTGGGGCGGGAGATGATATATCCTTGCTCCATGCTGGGGTCTTGCGGAAGGGCAGGTACCAATAACCCCCCACCCCCACCTCGCCCCCACGACCCCTTGTGCCTCGCATGCTGTTCTGTAACAGACAACAACAGAGATTACATGGTCATGGTAATAAACACCCTAGAAGGTGGTACAGGATTAGTGAAAAGGGAAGAAATAGAAGAGAATGAAAACATGACTGACCTTGATCAGAGTCAGTGTTGCTGGCCTTTCAATCAGAGATAGTTTTTCAAAACTGTAATGTAACGGTAAACAAAACTGTAACTAACGGTAATGGTTCAATGCCCCGGTAAAGGTTAAATGAAGTGCACAATGTCAGACATCCTTTGGAATGTTGGTTCTTTGGAAACAAATTAACAAAATGATGAAAGCGATAAGAGATAGACGTTAGCCTGGCTTTTGATTAAAGCCTAAAACTTAGCTTTGATTTAACAGGTTAGGGGGGAAAGAGGCAGGACACTCTGAGCTCACTTCCACCTCAGCTCCCACAGCGGAATCTAGCAGTGGTTTAGCAAAACATTACAATCTATAACTTGGCAAGATTATGTATAAACAAGGCAATAGATAATACACAACATTGAAGCAGTGAGATTGTCAGCTGTCATATTTTCAGAGGTTCATACTGTGAGTTTGAAATCACGACTGCACTTTGTACTTCAGAGAAAGTGAAATGTATACATTATCAGTTACAATAATGGTTTACAGATCAACGGTGATCATATTCATCACAACTGAATTATCAACAAAAGGCATTTAAAGAGGTATTTCAAGGAGTTTCTCAAATATAATTCTGAACACATTGACACATTTTTGTAATCAACCATAACAATATTGAGAGCAACATAAGTTCTGATATTTGAATAGTTAGTTGTCTATGCTATAGCCAAAAATAACCGGGAGCAGGGAGGCCAAGTAAACAGTTAACATGCTGTAGCTCCCAGGCTGGTTTCCATGGTACCCTGGCGTGCCTGGCCAAATCTCTGCAACTGTGTTTGTATAAGCTTCTAGAGGGAGCACAGCAAGTTAGTCTCTGCATGGCGTCAAAAGGCTATGTTTACTTAAATGGCTTTGCATATACGACCACATGGGCTACGAAAGCAGTTGGGGGAAAGAAGGGCTTGGGGGTTGGGGGGGTGGAAGAATGTCACAAACAGATGTCAGAGTTGAACAGAGAGAGTGAAATGATTGGCAATTTTGTCACTCACAAAACATTATTTAAGTAATAAACAAAATACACAAAAAATACTACTTCACACAGTCTAATCGAGACCCTTCAAATTGTTCATTAGCTCTGGTGGTATATTTGGTGGTCATTGTTTAGGAGTGGTTGTTTATTACAGGTATCCTTATTATCTAAACTGATTATACTGATTATAAGCCTTATAAAGCCTTACTGACATTTTAACATTGTCATATTACATAATTATTTCTATTCATTATGCCCTTATTCAATTACTAATGTTTCAAACTAATATTTGTGATTGTGGAAAGCCTTATTTAATCCATGTTTATAAAACTATACAGAGTTCCGTAAAATATATGAATCAGCCTATAATATATCAGTAATAACAGTAACAACACTTACAGTCATGTACATTCTCCATCAAGGTGTCATAGTGTACTGCCCATGGGACTATCCGGTATGGAGATTCAAACAAGCCAAAGTCCATGGGAAAACAAATGATTTGAATGACCTTCACCAGGCAGGCTTTAACAGAGAGAGTACAGCGAGCGAGACAGCCAATAGTTCTCTTGTTAAAATAAATGGTCTCTTTGGACATGTGTGAATATATAGGCATAGTTTTAGGTATATTTCAATAGCAGTATTAGTTTGGGTGATAAAAAAATGTATATCGCTGATGACAAACTGAAAGGGGATTTGTTGGAGATATTTTGAGCGAGAGTTTGCAATGAACATCAAGTCTACAACATCGACTAGATGGTGAGTATAGATATGTTTGCTTGCTTTTTGAATGTATATATTTATTATTTATATATATTTAACTTGTATCTTATATCTTCCAATTGTTGCTGGTGTGAGCATAAAATTATACGTTTGAATGTACTGAACCTATTCAAACACAACAAGAATAAAAACTTGCGTTACGGAAGTATTGAATCCTGAAGCTCATGGAAGAGGTATTTTCCCATGTTGGCGCCAACATACAGAGCTCCGGGTTGTTTAATATTATTACATTGGTTGAAAAAGAAATCATTATATATTGGTAACTCATTAACGAAAAATGACTTTGTCCTGTAAAAACAAAAGCTTGAAAACAAGTTTAAAAATACTTTTTCCAGATTGTGTCATCCCTATTCTGCTATGAGTGTTTATTCATATTCTGTTGACAAAAAACATGTGTATATATATATATATATATATAAAAGTTTGAACGGTCATATAATGCCAAAACTGTGTGTGCCACTTCTGCACCCTTACTTTGAATAACATCCCTGTCCTCTTCTGAAGTCTGGGAAGGGGTATTGGGGCTGGAGGTGGTGTGCCCTAATGCCACGGAGTTCCCTCGCTTACCCCTCATGGAAGCCCACCACAGTCCCTGTCCTCTGGTTGACACTGTTCGTAATCTATGGCCTGGCTGACAAGCTCCACCGGTTTGTGGCAGGCATTTTCATCCCCCAGTATCACTACCCATATGTGGTGGGTCTCTGCTTTTTCCAGGTCGGTACCCACTACGCTAATGTATTTTTACTGATGGTGTTTCTGAATGGTTGCAGGAGAATGTTGCCACTGTTGAAAATGGTAATATGGCAAGCAACTACTCTCGCAATCAACTACTCTTAACTACCCCAACTGAACCGGCATAATCAGGTTGTAATTATCAAAGAATGAGAGTTAACAATCATAGCTTAAACCAGAGGATGTGATTTCTCAACACCTAAAGTATATCAATGGATATGTATATCTTTAAAAAATAAATCTGTAATATTCCTAATTTAAAGTCTCACTTCCCATTTACAACCTCCCTAGGTGGTGGTGTCTCTGCTGATGTTGAATCTGCTCCACATTTTGAACATTGTGCCTCTGAAGAGATACTCCAGGGTGATGGGAGAGAAGTTGCTAGTGTCAGCCATCTGTGGTAGCGCCCAGACTGTTTTAGCTCTGTGGGCACAGGCCAACAGCTCTGTGGACGGCGGCCTCTTCCCCTACACCATTTGTCTACAGCCACTGGTGACCACAGGCTGGAGCCACGCCCTGAGAGTAGCCACGCGGCCCCCGTCACATTTCATCGCGCCGATAGCATTGCTGAGTGGACTAACACTGGTGCTGACAGGTATACGCTGAGCTGCATTGATATATTTTTCAATTTACTCATTGAGCAGATGCTTTTATTTCAAGTGGAACAATGTGATTCTTTTGTAAATGCACTTAGTTTAGACATTGGTGTTCAAATCCACAACCTAACAATCAAGATCAAGTTATATTCGGTTTCTGTCTAGGAACCAGAAATCTTCATGGATTTTACCCTTCGAGTTTATAACCATGCAATAGAATTTACTGGAATCGACTTGAAAACACAAGGAAAAGGTAACACACTTTGTTAGCATCTGATCGCCATCCTTTATTCCCCACCTGCCCGTCGATGTCATCTCACAAGGGTTGCAGACCGAGTTGTCGGGCACCCATCCTCTGGAGTATCTCTACGCTCCTCTGAGCCTCATTCTGCAGGGCCTCACCCTTGCATGGCTGGCCCAAGTCTCAGAGGGCCAGCGTCACCACCACCACCACCACCACCCCCAGGCCTCCTCTGTAGACCTGTACTACACCCATCTGGTCAACCAGAGCTGGGTGCTGGGCCTGCTGTGGCTGCTCCACCCAGATGGCCCTCGGTGGGCACTGAAAGAGGGCAGCTGGTGTTGCCTGCTCTTCCACGGGTACCTGCTGGCCCTCCTCCTGCTAGGGGCGGTGTTGTGCTTCGTGGTCAACTTCACCGCTCTGCGCTGCTCGCCTGTGGCAGCTGCACTGCTGTCTGGGGCGCGCGTGCAAATGGGTTCTCTCATCTCCTTCTTGTACCATCACAGCTATTAAGTAAGGAGATGGGATTGCATTGCCGAGTACGGTATACCTGCGGCCTGCAGTGCTTTAAAAGACATTGTTGTTCATTTTGTTTCTTAGTTGTATTACAACTGATTTGTATAAGAAATTAGTTAATGAAAATTGCTCATAATCGAATTTAGAACTCATACGTATAAAATACATTTGAAAAGGTGTTTGCATGTTACATCCATTTGCGTCGATATGTCCAAATGTGCATTGTTCAAATCAGCTGTGCTTTCCTGGCAAAACCTGTCACTCATGAACATGATCAAGGAATAATGAAGGAAGTCATTGTACAAAAGCACAAAGCACATACATACCTTTAACATTGATTGAAATACAACCTAGGCAATGTGTAACTTGCATTGATCTCATCATGTGTCCTTTGCAGCGACCTCTGATGAACAATGATGGTTTAGCATAAGTAGGACCATGTCGGGGGTAATGTTTAACAAGTATAGGACTAGGAATGTGAAAGAATATCGGTGTATGGGTGTGGGTGGACGTGCAACATTTGCCCTGCAGATGGAAGAAATAAATTGTTTATAAGCTAACCTTTTTATAGAATCGCCTTGTGGTCAGCTGTCATTTAATAAACATCTGACAGATTATGTCATGGTTTTAAAATGTATTATTACCTGGCCATTAGTGTTATAACACAGCTGGAAATCGATTTTCTGATAAAGGCGAGCTAGCCTCTTTGACAGATGAAACAGCAGAAACTGTTTTTTGGTTTTGTCAAATGTCATGACCCGGCTCTGGGCAGGACAAACATGATGAAACGCAAGGGTAGAATAACAATGAATACATGTATTCACCAAAATAAGAAAAAAAAACTCCCCACTGTCAGCCCTGACACTGCATTAACCAGGACAACATCATTCATGCTGCTTAACGTTCACTCATTAAATAACAAAGCCCCCCTTATCCATGACCTCAACCCCCGAAAAATCATTTGTATGTCTTACTGAGACATGGCAAAACCAGCAAGAGTTCATAACTCTTAACCAAGCCACTCCCCCAGTTTATGGATATATCCAGAAGCCACGCAGCTTTGGCCGTGGTGGTGGGCTTGCCGTTATCCATCGTGCTGACATCTTGGTCAAAGAGATCCCAGTGAACACTACCTCCTTTGAATGTGTTCACTTCATGTTGACTGGGTCCGCACAGCTACAGGTTGTTCTAATCTACCGCCCACCCAAAGCCTCTGCCTGCTTCCTATCGGAGCTCACTGAACTGCTTGCCACTGTTTGCCCGAAATGTGTTGGCTCTGTTATCCTGCTGGGTGATTTTAACATTCATGTGGATTCCAGTAATTGCTCTCTTGTTACTGATTTTATTATCACTGCTGGACTGCTTCAATTTTACACATACATGGCCCCACACATAACAAAGGGCACACCCTGGACCTGGTGTGCTGTGCTGCCTCAACCTGCAGTGCACTGACCTGGCTGTCTCTGTCACCATCCTATTCTTGGTCCCTGTGCCTCTCCCAAAGCACCAAATGGCCCATCACCTTCAGGAACATCAAACGGGTGTGTACTTCCACATTATCTGACTCCCTAGTGACCCATCTCGTTACCCACCACCCCTACCAAACAGTTGATGACATGGTGGAACATGCTCTCTCTCTCAGCCTGGACTTTGTAGCTCCTCTCACCATGCGCTACGTGTCTTTCTCTCGTCCTGCCCCCTGGTTCACCCCTGAGCTCTGCAGGATGAAGACCACAGCGCATAAGCTTGAAAGACGTTACAGAAGATCCGGCCTCACTGTCCATCGTGAAGCATTTAAAGAACACATCACAAACTACAAAGAAGCCCTTTCTCAGGCAAAAACAAGGTATTACTCCACGCTAATCAGTAACCAAGAAAAACACCCCAAATTGCTCTTCTCCACCATCAACCGTCTTCTCCACCCTCCTGATGCCCCTAAACCCTCAGATGCATCTGACCTCTGCTCCAGGTTCCTGGATTTCTTCCAGCAGAAGGTGGACACCATCCACCGGCAGCTCCAGTCTCCTGGGCTCTCCCCCTGCCCTACCCAACAGGATTCTCAACACACAGCTGCCTGCTCACCTCAGTGCTGCCTATCCGCCTTCTCTCCACTGGATGTCGACCAAGTTGAAAAACTGGTCATCTCAGCTAAGACATCAACCAGCAGTCTTGACCCAATGCCCACCACCCTGTTCAAGACCTGTCTTCCCATTCTCTGTCATCCAGTGGAAAACTTCATAAATGCATCTCTTGCCTCTGGTGTGGTACCATCCAGCTTCAAAATGGCAGCAGTCATCAGCAGCTTCAACATCACATGTCCCACCATGAGCTCTTTGAACCTCTCCAATCTGGTTTCAGAACCCGCCATAGCACTGAGGCCGCCCTCATTACAATCACTAATGACCTCCTGCTTGCTGCCAACAATGGCCTCGTCACCATCCTCATCCTTCTTGAACTTTCTGCAGCTTTTGATAGTTTCCCATACCATCCTCCTCCGTCACCTCTCTGAGCTTATTGGCCTCAGGGGCACAGCACTGTCCTGGTTCCGGTCTTACCTCACAGGCCGGAAACAATTCATCACTCTCAATGGTTCCAACTCTGATCTAGCCCCAACCATGGTGTGCCCCAGGGCTCTGTGCTTGGTCCTCTGCTGTTCACCTGTTACCCCTAGGTCATATTATCCGTAAACATGGACTCAACTTCCACTGCTATGCCGATAACACTCAACTTTATATCAGCACAAACCCCTCCTCCCACACAACTTGCTAGCCATTTTGCTGTCATTAGCCATTTTGCTGTCCTGAACACGGACTGTTCTCTGCGCGTGCGTTGTCTGTCACTGCTTGATCTTGAGCATGTCGGGTGATGACAATTCGGCAAATATAGTTAATTTTATAACTAAATATAAAATTTTAACTGAAAAAAAATCAACAAAACAGATGCATACATATTATTTTCCAAAAAGCAATTTGAAAAAATAGGCCATGACGAATTTGGGGATTGCCATAGGGCTGGTTCAAGTAGTGGGGGGCAGAGGGGCTGGTCAAAGAAGGATGGCGGGCTGGAGTCGGCCCGCGGGCCTTAGTTTGGTGACCCCTGATGTAAATAAAGCACAAATGGGTTCGAAATCTTCATCTTGCAAATGACTTACAGATAAATACACCACTGTTATGGCTCATTGTCTAGGAGGTAATCAAGAATTGATGACATTGGACTTCCCTTCCCGTATCAAGTCATTTTCATCTGAGGGGAGATGGAAACAGGTGAAAGCCAAACCAATACCAAAAACATAAGCGCCCCAGGGGGTGCCAAGAACTCTATAAATAAGAGGGTCTGTAACAACCACCCAATAAAAATAAAAAAGAGTTTTTATAAAAGTCATTTTATTTTGCTTACAAAAGTGTGAATGTAGGTGCTGTTTGGGGTACAAAAAAATACAATTAAATGCAACGCTTTTAATATTGTGTAGAAACAATTTTCATTTACTCAAAAACATGGAGTGGCCTTAAAGGGGAACTCTGGTGTAAAATGGTTCTGGGATGTTTAGTATGATAACGAGTTTGAACGTTTGATATAGAGCAAAATAAATCATATAATACGCAAAGCTAAGTTAGATGTTTTTAACCGATTCTACCAAAATGCTATACGTTTGTGTCATAGGGGCATTGAGTGAGGAAAATCGCTTTTTTTAATCCACTTACAAGGCTAGAAGTAGCCTGGCACTTCTTTGGTAGTATAATGAGGGTCTTAACAACAAAGCATCAACAACTTTGTAAGTATACAGCAAGTTTATTCAAAAGCATATTTTATACACACAATAACTTCAGTAGTTCACCCGTCAACGTCATATCCTTTTTGAGACTGAAACGCAGAATCAATTGATTAACGCAAACCAAGCCTGCGTTGTAGACTGTACGAGCGAGCAGGCTTGCTCTGTGTCCGTCAATCGACTGTTTCCGTCTCAAAAAGGATATGACATTGAAGGGTTAACTACTGAAGCTATTGTGTGTATAAAATATGCTTTTTAATAAACTATCTGTACACTTACAAAGTTGTCAATGCCTCATTTTATATGTTAAGACCCTCATCATACCACCTAAGAAGTGCCAGGCTACTTCTAGCCTTGTAAGAGGTTTAAAAAAGCGATTTCTTTTTTACATGGCTTGATGCCCCTATGACACAAACGTATTAGCATGGTAGAATCGGATACAAAACATCTAACTTAGCTTTCCGTCGTACATGATTTATTTTGCTCTATATCAAACGTTCAAACTCCTTATCATCACTAAACATATCCCAGAACCATTTGACACTGGATTTCCCCTTTAATAAGTGACCATACAACACAGATGTTTAACGCCTCCAAGACGAACTTAGGTATTTAAGGAAAAATGTCATGACCGTAGCAAAAGTGCCACTGCTGCTGATTAGTGCGTTACATTCCACACATTGGCCAGAGCCGTACCTAGTAATCCTGTTCACTTAGGACGGGTCGTTGTTGGGGGGCAAGTGGATGCCCAGGCTCTGCAGCAGGTTTGAGGCAGGGCCTGCTAGGCCGGCCTGGGAGCTCAGGGACTCCAGGAGATTAGTGACCAGGTTGAGGTCAACGTCCAGGGGCTGGATTTCCTCATCGTCCTCCGGGTCTGCTGCCTCTTCTCCTCCTGATCGAGCTTCTCTTTTAGGGGGGTGCGTGGAGCTGTTGGACGGATGCTCCTTGTCACGACTCTGCAGGAAGAAAAGCTAAAGTTCAATACTGATATCACATGCGTTGCAGTGATGTGTGTTCTGCTTTGACACAAGCAGTGCTGTTAATTCAAAGTCAAGTCAAAGTCAAAGTCAGCTTTATTATCAATTCCTTTGCATGTACAGCATACAAGGGGATCGAGAGGACGTTTCTCACTCTCCCACGGTGAAACAGATAAAGTGCTCATGCACAACAGATAAGACATTCCTATACTAAAGGTAGACATTCAATTTACAACAGATAAGACATTCCTATACTAAAGGATAGACATTCAATTTGTACATCACAATGGATGTCAACGGATTTACAATGGATTTATGGATTGTTTGATTCAAGATCGATAATAGAAGACGCAATGACATCATTACCTTTTGATGGAAACTCTTTCCGATGTGTGTGTCCATCAACTCGTGGTCCATTTGGTCCATGTATTTCCTTAGACTGTCCAGAGTGTCTTTTTCGTTATTCTCATCATCATCACTTTCGTCTTCGTCATCATCATCATCCTCCTCATCAAGATCATCAGAGTCCAAGCCTTCTTCTGTCTTTCCTTCAGAACAAAAAATCATACCAAATAAAAGACAGGGAAATAGATGGAAGTTTTTGAAAAGAAATATCAATGCAATAAAAGTCTGTGCGCACTACATACCTAGTAATTTGTCCATTGCGCTGGCCATGGAAATCGGATCAAAACTGAAAGGATCATTTGAATGGGCCCTGTTGTTTCAAAAAGACAAAAAAGTATCAGCAAATTGGCTACATATAGCTGAAGAGGACATTTTAATCGCACTGTGACCGCGCTACATAGAAATCATGATTTCTACATAGAAATCACGAGAAATCATCAGTCCTTTGCCAATGCTCCATCTTAAGTGACTCAGGGTTTGAAGACATCTAGAGAAATACATAATTAAGTAGCAGGTAAGGGGGTAGAAATCTTGCACATGGATGCCTATGCCATTATCTTTGGCTTGGGGGGGAGTGTCACACCATGGCCACGACATTTGACCTGTCCTGTCCTGTCCTGCATAATTCATATGAACAACATCAATGGGTTGCCTCACCAGGGTAGCTCAGCACCCTCGTGGGA
>JAOTIX010000038.1:12145436-12156670 GCA_027123715.1 Gaidropsarus macrophthalmus
GAGAGAGAGAGAGAGAGAGAGAGAGAGAGAGAGAGAGAGAGAGAGAGAGAGAGAGAGAGAGAGAGAGAGAGGAAGGATAGAAGTGAGGCTCCTGCTGCTGTGCTTTGATCATTCACGACGGGAAGCGCTGGAGAATCAAGTGGATAAGATTGGGATGTTGTGTTTTGGTTTTCTTACGTGTGTGTGGTGGGGGGGCGTTCTTACCCTGTTGAGGTTTAAAAGATTGACAGCACCAGCTGTGTCTATTGTCAGTTTTGAAGAAGAAATTGTAGACTTTTTTTGGAAGTCTAGAGGACAAGACATAAAAAACAGGTGAACAAATACAGGCAAAAGGAGAAGGGATGGAGTGCATCTTGTGGAGGCAGCTGTTGAAAGGCCATTATTTCCACATAGAAAACATCTTGCAGTCACGCGCATGGTATGAATACAATATATTAAAGATTTGAATCAATATGCCCTCATGGCTATCAGCTTTTGAAGTCAACACAGCATCCAGAGGTTCTCTCTCCGTCTCCCATGAATACGGGTGACAGTTTAAATGGTATTTTCAGAGATTGAAATGTAGTTCAGTCCCTTTATAGTGTTTTCTATGATTAAAAGATATTGTGCTTTTGGATTGCAACATAATTCTGTATTTCTGTTGTTGTTGAGACAAAACAAACAAGCTTTATGTGAGCTTGCATGTGCACTCGATGGGAGCGTATTGATTCTGAATTTTGTTAAGCAGCAAGCCTCTGAATCCAATCTCTCGGTATCATTCACCCCCAAATCCTAGCCCACGCTTTAGATTTCTTCCCTCTCTTTATCTTTATTTATTATTTTTGTCCTTCTGGCCTCCCCCCCCCCGATCCCTCCACATTCTCTCCTCTTCTGTCTGTCATCACCATGGTTCTCATTCTGTCACCGTTGTACCTCTGCCTCCCCATGCATCATGCCCCACGGCAAGGTGTGGAGCCCCTAGTGCAGTACTTCACTGACAACGCGTGGTATAGTAACCCTTTCTCTCACATGTACTAAATATGCCTCATTTTGTGGTTAATTTCTGGCCTGGTTTTTGGCTCAATGTGAAGCATGACCATCTGCATATTATTGTTGCTGTGCATTGTGCATGCTTTTGCAGTGGGTTTGCGGTTGTGGTGTGGCGCATTTTTCCTTTTGCATTGTTTGGTTTTGTGCAGCCATGGATCCAGCCTGCTGTTCTGAAGCATCAGTTTCACTTACTCATCTTTTTACTAACTTGAACAAACTGAGGTAGTAATTTGCTCTGCTGTTGTTTCTTGTTGTGCTGTGGCTTCAGTTCAACCACTTTAAGGTTTTATTCCTGTCATCCTGCTAAATTAATCATCACGCATGCTTGGATGCGATTCATTGTGTCACACCGCTCATCGGCTGTTTTAGCCTTGGTGTTAACATTGTGTGAAGATAGGGACATTTATGCACTATCATGTATTTGCTAAAACACATTACTAGCTCTTTCAGCTATGCTGGTCTGTAGATCCATTTGTACTTACCTTACTTACCCTAATACATTTTATTCCAAACCGCCTTCATACACATATATGGCCTGTACGTGCCTGCATCAGACAAGCTGTCTTCCTGTAGGTCTAGTAAAATGTCAATCAATGCGGCATGGCGGAAGGATGCTGCCCAAATGCGTTACTTATTGGTAGCCCCGGATATTGTGAATGTACAAGGGGGATTTTTAGTGATTTACCTCGATGGAACCTCTGCTATTATTTTTCCCCAGCCTGGATAATCATGTGTATCATTTGTTTCCAGCAACCGTCTCAACCGAAGTGCAAGTCGCCAGCATCAGTCATTCCTCATTCATGATGGTGACTGTGTAATCGATAGTATGAATGCATTTATCAGCCAAAAGAATGCATTAGATGCAGTTGAAGCCTTAATGGCCTAGTTCTCTCCTGCACACATCATTCAGACAAACAATAATACTTGCATTCTTTTCCAGATAGCCAAATCATGGTGAACTTACGTTTTTCTACACAAAAACATTTAATTTGGCAAATCTTCCAATTATAGTGTTACATTTGAGCCTATATGAAATTGTCTACATCCCAAAGGCATATTTGTGAAATGTGGTCTTTGAACTGAGATTTGAGATTAAACCAAAAAATAGATGCCACTTCTCAAAAATAGTTTCTCAATGTTGATGACTACAAGAGACTGACTCCGGTTGATGGAACGCTGTGCTATACGCAGTTTTAAACTTGGTACTATCATTTCCAAAGGAATTTAATCAAAGCCACCTGCAATGCACGTACTAACACAGCACTTACTACTAGTATGTGCATGGTCTCTCCTGCAACGTGTGGTGTTTTGATAAATTACTTGGGGTAAATAAGTGTTTTTCCGTAAATATAAGTAAAAGAACATCCAACACCTTCTTCAGATCATTGTTGAATGAAGCTCTATCTGCAAAGAAACATGTTTTCACCCCTCTGATCACCGATGAAATTCATCTATCGAATTCTGTTGTGACATATGATAGAATCATGATTGGTTATTATGGATGGCCAGCCAAGAGGAAAACCAGAAAGCAAACATAGAGGCTGGTCCAGCACATGATGAACACATCTTTCTGCACTTAAATGGGTTGTGTATCTTTTTTTATTTGTATATTGTGATGGCATATACAATGGAACTCCCACTTGGAAAAAATGGTGCTGCTGTTTACAACTGGATTTTGCTAACCCATAAAAGGAACATCATAGTATGTGATGTCACACTAGAAAACACGTGCCTGTAAGGAAACCCTGGTGCAGGATGACTCAATGCAAAAGGACCTGCAGTGTTCCAGGATGCCAGCATGTGGAGCTGTGACCTTTAAAATGCACTCCAAAACATAGACACACACACACACACACACACACACGCACACAGCAGGGTTGAGGTAAATGCTAAGAGACAAAGCAAAATACAAAGACTAAATCACACACCACTTATGTTTTTCCACATAAGTGTTTAATTTGTTGTATGCATATATTTGCACATTAACCAAGTTCATGCCCACATGTGTACAGTGCCATAGTGATGCTGGTTCTGACAGGAATTCAACACTTTAGAAGATATTTAGAAAACGACATGAAAGTACAAAAGAAATGTACAAAGGTCTGCCATAGCTTTTAGCATCACTCTCCACACACAGTGATACTCATGTGGAATAAACCACAATGGGCTTTTCTGCTCATAATGAATGATGAGGGTGATGACATGGGCAAGAGAGAGCAGAGGTTGCTTCCAACCACTGAAATATATTATGATCAATAACAAGGCATCTATCCCAGGGTGGAGTCTCCCGCTGAAAATGGAAACGTTGGTCTGCGGTGCTTTTAGTGTATTGTTATTGTGATGTCAAGGAAACATCTGGTCGTTTGGTACTGCGTTTCATTTCAATGCACGCGTCGTTCAGAATGATCTGGACAGGTCTTTACTCAATTTTTATCCATAGTGATTTAAAAAGTGTAAAAAATCTACTATCACATAGTGTATATTCTAAAAACTAAAATACCGCAAGCTACAACCTCTTTGTTTAAAATAATCGTAAACTTCTTGCTCCCAAAATGCAACTGTCAAGGTAGAGGTGTCCTGTTTCTTTATAAGGCGCATCAGTGGCAGGTTATTGACCAATAAGGATCAAGGTATTGGGATCAACAAAGTTTTATGATCCAGAACAACACATTTACATGTTTAACTGGTTAGTGATGCCATACTTCAGTAAATTCCTGTTACTCAATGGATTTGGTCAACAGTGTTATTGAACCCTGAGTCAGGAAACTACTGTTTAATATCAAGATGAAGATAATACAGGATCATGGACCATTTCTGCTATTCGTTAATGTAGGTCTAAAACTGTTTGGGTGCTCTGTCGAAAAGGCTACAATACAAGGCTCTTTGCTTCATCACAAACTCAGTCGCCTGATTGGTTCTAGAATTCTTCTATTTTTGGGGGGAAAGGGAGGTTAGACTGATCTTCACAGACAAACATGTCAATATGACACACAAAACATACAAAACAAAATTTTTTGTTTGTACGTCAGCAGCAACCAAAGCAGTCATAAGATTTAAAGGACATGGCTATCAATCATCAGGCACACTAAGGCGTGCAATGATAATATATATATTTATTTATTTATACCTTGCTATGGACCTTAGGGCTTACTGATGACAATAACATTTCAACTACCTTATTTACTTTACTACTTTATTTAATTACCTGAAGGGCTCATTAGGAACAGGGCCAGATGGTATGCATAGGGAATTTAAGTGGAGCCCGATCAAAATGTGGGCTCCAGTGAAACATTAAGGTTACTAGGCTCCTCCCAATACAGTTAATTGGTTCTGAGCTCTTGAATTTAATGCAATGTAGCTGTGGCCTGAAGCATTGCTGGAGGGTGAACAGCAAATCCCAAAGAGCTGCTCCACCCTCAGGATTCCACAATATACAGTATGTTTATCTAATGACGGCCGATCTCAATTTTTGTACACACTAATATGAGTATTGCCATATCCCATTGCCACACCCTTAATATCAGTATCAGCATCAGCCCCTAAAATCCAGTATAGTCAGGCTCTAAATGTAAGTAATATAAATGGTTGACAATGACATATACATATGGTAAATTCTTATTTCATCTCATCAATGAATCATTTCCTATCAGTTGTTTGTAATCCCCTTGTCACTTAATGTGTTATGTCTGCTTTGGCACACCACTATACTCTATAGACACCACTATACTGACTGTCTGCAGCAGGATAAATACTGGCTGCAACACGATAAATACATTTAAAGAATTGCATTGCAGAAACACAAACAGGCTGCACTCCACCCCCCCCCTAAATGCTGACATCGGCCACGACAAAATGAGTACCCTTGCTACCATTGTGGCCGTCTTGGTTCTCAATCTTTATTTTGCAAATATTTCCAGTTTGGCATGTCACTCACACTGGCTCTCCTACCCAAGCACTGCAGACAAAGGGTCGTCCCCAGGTCTTAGTGGTGTCTCTTAGGCCCATCGCAAAAGTAATAAGGAAGTAATCAGCACCTGACAGGTACTGTAGACTTAAACCCAGGGTCTCAAATACCCTGTCAGCCTCCTATCTCTCTCCCTGCTCGGTTTCCACTGCAGAATTGAACTATCATTGCTTACAATGCACTCTACCCATATATTCCAAATTCCACCCATACCCTTCAACTCCACCTTTACCCTCCAGATTCCAGCCATGCACACCAAACTACTATAGCTAGACTTGAGGCTATCATAAATAGTATCAGTCATGCAGAAGAAGTGAATAAATATTCAAAGGTCAAAGTGATTTCAAAGCCATAGTATGTTTTCATTCTGAAGGGTTGTTTCGTTCTCTTTGCTGTGGAATGTTTAAGACCGTACATAGGGTTCAAAAAAGCACATTTCCTTCTTTTATATTGAAAAATGCAGTCTAAACCTTTTCTGCATGTTTCTCATGGACCGTCATTTAAACACTTTGCTTGCGTGTCTGTACTTTCATCAGAAACATAAAAGATAAGTGATTGATGTATGTGCAGTATGTATATGTACTGTATATATGCATGTTCTGAATTTTTGATTGTATATCATTTTTGATTGTATATAAAAACATTATTTCTCCCTCCCTCCTTTTAGCCTCAAGTACTTCAGCCTTCCAGCCTCTCCCTCCAGCATCACCCCCACCTGGAAAGACTAGCAAAACCTCCCACCGCGGACCCCAGTGACTCCTGGGAGGAGGAGGAGGATGCTAGGAGCCCCAGAGGGAGGGACACCGCCTCAGATTCTCCCACAGATGGGGGTGACTCCCGCCGGGCCGATCGAGCGACCCCCGACGGGGATGAGCTTAGCTTCCTCCTCAGCACACGCCTCCATCTCTTCGACCACCCCGGTTACAGCGCTCTGCAGGCGGGCGGAGATGGAGGAAGCCCCCCCTGTTCCGCAGCTCAATCCGGCCCACAGCAGAGGCCCCCCGCTGAGACGCCGGCACGCTCCGATGCCGGCCCTCGTCCCGCTCCGTCCCGCTTCTCTTCCTTGTGCGTCTCGCCGTCTCTTTCCTCCGTTTGTCCACGCATGCTGCAGCCCCCGCGGCTGCATAAGCGAGTGTCACTGCCGGTGCTGCGACCGGGGGTGGCCGACCGCTCGGCCACGCCCAGACAGGGCGCTTCCCAGCGGCTTCAGGCGAACGTCCACAACAGGCTGCTGCCGCCTCCGACCAGGGGCCTGCCCTGCTTCGACGTCGGGCTCCAGGCTCAGGAAGGGAGCACGTATCAGGCTGTTCCGAGTAAGCCCCAGATGAAAGTATGGCTTCTGAGGAATCCCAGTTGCGGCGATGGTGCTCTGCCCCCCGAGCCGGCCCTCAGGTACCCTGAGGCCTCAAAGGTCCTCCTTCCTTCCGGCCAGAAAAACCTCTCCAGGCAAACGATCCACTACGCTGCCCACCAGACTTAGACACACTCAAATGCGTTTTGCTATCTTTTGCAGAAATGTATTTTTCAGCCCCATCCCATCATTATGTGTGGGTGTTTTACCCAACATGGTGGACAAACGCTGTGGCGATATATCTATATATATATCTATATATAGATATATTCTTATTGTTTATTTCATAGCAATGTGGTGGTGGACTGCTCCGGTATTATGAACTCCATGAATGTGTTTGGAATGAAGCATCAGTCAAAACGGTCCTTACTCTGTTCCATCCATAATGTTCCAACCAATTATGTTAAACCATCTGGCTGGGCACGGACTTTTATAATAACTGATTGAAGTGGTAAATACCGTCCAGTGTGCTTTTGATGCAAACACCCCAAACTGACCTCCATAGCATTCATACTTATTGCTTTCCACACGCAGGTCTGTGTGTGTGTATGTGTTCCCTTTGTGTTTATAAACGCAGTTCAAAGGATAGGTTAAGTCCCCAAGCTCTCCACTCATGCACTCTTGACTTGGCATCTTCACAGCAGACATGGATACTTGAATAGCCTTTAGTACACAACAGTGAAGATACATCCATGGGGAAGAAAGGAACACAAGCAAAACATTAAGGAGTGATGCTGAATTTCAGCCAACCGGGAATGGAGGTAGGGGGCTCTGAAGTGCTGAGTCATGAAAGCTCCCTGGACCTTTTTTCATATAGAGAGAATGTGTGTGTGCGTGCGTTGGTTGAGTGCATGTGTGAGAACAACAACCAAGACCTGTGTCTTTGTCGGCGAGTTTGAAAGACTTGCCGAGATATCGAGGTGTGTTAGAGAGCGAGAGCGAGAAAACAGATGTGGAGAGTTCAGACTTGTTTTAACCTCTACTCCCACGTTTCGAGCGGTCGGCGGTTTCAGTTGTTGTCTCCGCGCCCCCGAGAGGGAAACTGTGTGACCGCACGTGGACTCGGCTCCCACGGTGGAGAAATACATCTCAGTGGGAGCGTTATTGCGCCCGCGATTGAATGGGTCACGGTTATTTATACGAGTATGGAGAGCATTGCGTCTAGTGCATCCGTTGCTTGAGTCTCCATATGCTTGTAACGCTCTCATGTGCTACAATTAGGCGATCTCCTGGCGTTGGTGTAGCGCCGGTAGCACACAGAACCAGTGTGTGCAGCTGTGCTAAATATATGTGCATGTGGAGTGTGCTGCATTGAGGTTAGAGCTTAGCTGCCACAGAAGAAAGTGGTGGAGCCATCAATCACTGCACCATTGATCTGGCCCATCCCCTGTAGCCAGACGAGATGACCACATCTATCGCATACCCGGAAGAGAAGCCAAGGTTGCAAATGGCTGTGTGTGTGTGTGTGTGTGTGCGCAAGAGACAATATAATATGTTTCCCTATCCAGACTCCATACTGTACCGGCCAGCTTCGCTGTAGTGCAGGAAAACACCTCCAACCAATTTCTGTATGCTTTTAATTTGTAGTCCATTTCTAACATAGCGATAACCAGTCATTACTGAGGAAATTCAATAGCAAATTGATAAATATACATATCAAGTGCCATTGACTCTATTGCCAACAAAGTACAAGAAATAAGATTTGTGTTGTTGTATAGCTAATTATCTTTGAATCTGCAGTCCTGCTGAATCATTTAGGGTTCATTGTGAACTCATTGTTCACAGTGCATCTGTAATTACATAACTGCAGATTTAATAGGATGGGGGCGATATGTAGTCAATTAGTTGAGCATTTTCCAGCTCCATGTCTGTGTTGATCAATATTTACTATCTATTTTCATGGTAATTACAGGCTTGTTTTCCAGCTAAAAAAATACGATAAACGGTTTGCCTGCAATGCTTTTGGGAGAGGACAGGAAAAATGGAAAACGGGTGAGGAAGCGGGAGACGGATGGCAATGGGAGATAATGAGCGAAGGCAGGAAGGAGAATCACGCAGAGTAAATGGAGGGAAGAAAAGGGCGGCGACACCGGGACGGGTGAAGAAATGGGTTTGTTTTAGCTGAGCCGCTGCTTGGCGAATCTTTTTGCATTGCATTTTTGTTAAAAAACAAACCGAAAAAACACTATAGCAGAGCGAGAGGCGGCCCGAGTAAATAAATATTGGTTTGTTTGTGTGCGCTGTGGTCCAGCGAATACCCCAATCCTCTCAACTGTGTCATTCACTGCTTAGTGATGCCAAACAGGAAATCAATGTGGCCTGTGTGTGCATGTGTGTGTTGTCTCCAGACACAACTGGGTGGCAGGGCCTTTCTTCTAGAAGTCAATGTGTGCGTGTGTGAGCAGGATGTGTGTGTGTTTATTATTTTTGCCCAGAGGCCAAAAAGCGAAGCAAAGCTATGCCAGGGTGAAGAAGGCAGTTCCGTTCTCATTCCCCTCTGCTGCTGTTTCTCTATCTCTGAATCAATGTGTGTCTGGGGTTTATACCGTCAAGCCAATCAGTCTCACCGTAGGCGTGCCCAAAACAAGCAGCCGTCACCTGGAGAAAATACAATCAATCACAATGCAGGAGTCTCGACACATTTCCTCACCAGAGAGAGAATAACAGACCCACGGAGAACAATTGGGTTTAATGGCAAAGAAGCCTTGATTGTTTTGCTTGGATGTTTGATTATTTGTGTTTAAAGAACAGCATTTTATTGCATTATAGTGTTTATTTCTTTGATGCAACAAGGAGTTTTGAAGAAATGTTTCTTTTATAAAAAATATAGTAATAGTAATGTTACTAGTAATATGAAAAAGTATACATCAAAATACTGTTCCTGCCGTAACTGACATACTGTCTTGACTATATGCAATGGGTTCATACTATGGGTCAATATCATTATCATGATATGGTTTCCATTGCTATTATGGATATACCATGAGCAACTGCATTTAATCATGTCTGCTTTCATTTCCCCTCAGTAACTTGTGCAATACGGTTGGAAAACAATGGTAAACTTTGTCAAGATAGACAACATAAGATGCTGTGTATTAATAACCTTTTATGCAATTGACAAAACAATAACTTATATTTGATATTGAATGCACTTTAAATGACATGGATTGCAAAGGCTAAAATGACACTAAACTGACTGAACTGCTACGTAATTTGTTTGGTTTTTCTTTGTGTTATTTATCCAGTTGAGGACCTTTTATTTATTAAAGAAAAATAAATACGCAAACTGTACTGACACCACATGAGTAAAGGAAAAGCCTTGTTTTTGTCCATAAGCGTTTTGTCTTGTTTACAAGGGCAGAAGTTAAATGCACACACTAAAGTGTCGAGGCTGTTGCAACAGTGCACCGTTTTGCATCAAAACGCCCCATAGGACAGACTATTTGCAGCTGGGAGGGAATCTTGCTCTATAGCAGCTCCCCATCTACGACAGGTGTTGCCAATCATGAAATCAGCAGACAATTAAGCACTGTTTTCGCTCAAGCTAGACTGGGGAGTGTTGTTGTAGTACTGGTACAGTGATGGGTATAGGCATTTTTTGACCGAAGTCGTTACACTTTTTTGGTGTTATCGAATTAGTTTTTCTACAAACTGACATGACTGACATGTCAGTTTATAATCAAGATTTGGGTTTATGGCGGGTTTTATCTGCCGTTTGCATCTGTAAATCATTGAATGTTATTAAAATAGCCATTATATTCAGCAAGAGTGTAGCACTGTCCATGTGTTCTGTTCAATATTATATTTTATTAAAACATGATTTTGCAACTGCATGAAGTATGCAGTTGGAATATTACCATAGATGCCAAACACTTTGTGCCAGTAAACAATAACGTAAAATACGTTCTATAACCTATACCAGTAAACATTTGGAAAAGGGTTATGTAACATCATTAGTGGGCAGTGTTTAGAAAGATAAAGCACTGTTATTTGTGTGAAGGCGCCAACAATTACCTTAAATAATAATAAAGTATACATAACAATGATTCAGGGAAGCAAAGTTTGTTATTTCCATAGGCGGTTGACCTTCAATCTATATTTTTTTCCACAAGCTTGAATAAGTTATTATGTATGGATTAAAAATCTAGATAATTTTTTTTAAAGAAAAGACAAAGAATAACCACTGCTAAACAAATACTTCCTTTCTGTCCCCTGATAGTGCCATCGTAATATTCCATAATATTTATTTTGATTAACAGAGCAGCCCTTTATTCATTCAAAACTTGCAGTAAACGGACCAAAATGACAACAACAAAAATCACATTTTAAAATCCAGTAAACACAGCAATGTGGACAATTTACATAAACCTGTAAGTGACAGGTACATCCCCAGGATTAGCAACTTGGAAATGGAGTTTGCATTGACAATCTGTCCAGGCTGAAGCTGAGCAGATGTGCAGTACAAGCAGGGTCACAGAGGATGCTGCTATCGCCACAGTCCCTACATGGAAAGTCTGATGCGACACATGCATGCCTACACAGCACACACACACACACACACACACACACACACACACACACACACACACACACACAGCTACATAGACAAATAGACCGGACACTATACTTCTTCAGCAAGTAGAGCATAGGACGATACTGATAGAATAGATAGCAGTCTGAAATGTTTGAAAGTCACTTTACTGTCATCCCTTCAACACAACACACATTTTGAATCGCATCAACCAGCAATTTAAAATATGAAATGATTCTTTTGGTTAGGGGCCCTAACTTTATGAAAAAATTAATGAGACACTGTAGCGTGTAAGGACGGGAGTCGGAGGCGGAGTGTCAAATGTCGGTGCTAATTGTTTTAATGACATAAATACATAT
>JAOTIX010000038.1:12199053-12210969 GCA_027123715.1 Gaidropsarus macrophthalmus
TTTACCTGTCAGCCATCTTGTACAAAAACATAACAAGCCGACGTAATTGATAGGATAAGGGGAACTGTGAAAAACCCGAACAATGTTGAAGTCACAGCTGTGCCATTATTTGGCATTGGACAGAACTGTGACTCATTTCTGTGGTTACTATGAGAGTTTTTTTGGCCCTTTGAGAGTGGATCCGTGATTAGTTGTATTACAAATGCAATGGAGTTGACTCACTCGTTTCACTTCTTTCCCGAAAGTCTCGCTGTAGCTCGTCCCTAGGATCTCAAACTGTACGTGGGAATTGGAGCCGGATGCACGGAAGTCCATCATCCCAGTCAAACCGCTGATCCGTCCCTATGGAAACAGGAAAACACATCGGGTGAGAGCTAGTTTCTAAGAAGGAGTAAAAGTATTTTCTGGAATGGAGAATCCATTTTCTATGTTCTTAATCGTAATTCTCCCTCTGTCTCTCTGTCGATCTCTCTCTCTTTTCTCTCTCTGCTTGTTCAGTATGTACTCAATTGAACATGGTTGAAATATCCTTCCAGATCAACAGAAGCATGTTTACAAGCACACCTTGTTCAACTTCCTACAACCCAGACAGCAGGGAAAGGTGTGTGGAAGGACAAGGCCTTTATGTTGATGTTTGTTCAAGACCCCCAATGAAAGGACTGCAAGAAATAGTTTTCCTCCATGCAACATGGTCTCTCTAGCTCTCCCCTTTTGGTGCCACAGACATCCGTTGGTGTCCAGAAGCACATAAAAACAACAAAGCCATCCTGTTACACGCTGTTACCCACAAGGCAAGCTTTTGTTTGTTTCATTTGGGATGTCGATGTCATTGTGTAAAAAAACAATATAATTTTGCCAGGATATGTATTTGTTTGTCTGTGTGTGTATGTGTGTGTCTGTAGCTGTCTTTGTCTGTGTGTGTTGTGTGTGTCTGTGCTTTTGCGAGTGTGGGTATAGTTGTAGTAACTCAGTTACTACTAGTGTTGTCACGATACCAAAAAGTCTGCTTTGATACCGATACCAAGTTGAGAATTGCGATTTCGATACTTTTTCGATACTTTTCCTGGACATGGAGAAACACACGGATTTCTCTCCAATGCAAGTTAATGACCCTTGTGTGTGTCATTAACTAACACTAACCCTAACCCTTCATGGAAACGGGAATCCGTGTGTGGGCCACGGGATGTGAGTGTCATTAACTTGGAGCGGACCGTGTGTGTGTCACGGAAATGTCAGTGACTCTGTGGTCCCACCACAGATTTTTTTGCAATTGTTTGTAGCACTGCCGACAAACAGGTCTCGCCGTATCGGAAACTTTGACCTCACTGTCAGCAAGGTAGGCAAAGTACTTCCATATTTCACTCCTGGCATCATCTTAATCTACCAGTCGTGGACCAATGATGAGCCAACTGGTTTCCGAGCAATCTGGTTCCCTAGCAGGTCTCACGCGTTCATGTGAGATGCGTGATCGCGCTTACGCGCTAGGGAACCAGATAGCTCGGTAACTGTCAAGTTGGCTCATAACACCGGCAGCCACATGCAGCCATCTCGCTGTTTGTCACATGACAGAGCAGTTGTTGCGTTCCTGCGTGAGGAAAAAAAACCCACAGACGTCCATAGGGAGGTGCTGGAATCATGCTTTGGACACACCATTATGAAATACGTCTCTAATAAATCTGGAACATGGTCATTTTTAAAAGTATCAATACCTTTTAAATTTCCGAGAATCACGGTACTTTTGAACAATCGGTGCAGCGTGCAACACTAGTTACTACAGAGTCACGTATTGCCAATTTATGCCATTTGTAATGACATTTCATAGAATTATTAGGTTGGATTTAAGAAAGAAAACATGTTCATTATAATGATGAGGCGCTATGATTCATTGCATGAGCCCTTTAACTGGTGAACAAAGGAATCGTTTTTCTTCCGACGATGCATTTGTTGTTGAACATTGGCCATAGATGGATGATTGTAATATTGACAAAGCAACTGATAATATATTGGAAAAATTACTGGATGGTCAGAATCTAACCAACCACCAATCGCACCAGCCAAACAGCCACCAAGCCAACCAGCCACAGTGCCAGACATTCATCTGCCGGCCAGCCAGCAACCCAGTAGCCAAGTTTGCCACACAGCCAGTGCTAGGCATTTTTGCATTGAATGGATGGGCAAATACTATGCTCACCTTTTGTATGGTGTCGAGCATGGACCACCCTCCGTTCCACGGCTTGGTGGACTTCCTCATGCAGTTGAGGCTGGCCATGCTGTGCCACTTCCTGTCCTCTAGCTTCCTGTAGAAGGCGTTGGCCAGCATCAGCACACTGTCGTACAGATAGAGGTTCGACACCTACACCGAGAAGAGGACAAAGAGTAATGATCGAGCATTGCACGATGGAGCAGGGCTGTAAAACACAAAGGTACATTCGGCTTTTCAAAAGAGGAGGTTCTGGATATCAAACTTAAAACAATAAGAGTTTGACGGTTTTCAGACAGGACGAGATAATCCAAACCACCAGATGAACCATGTGAAAACATGAAAGTGGTGGTCAGAGAAAAGTATTAGCCCAGGGGGATAGTTTCAGTGCTCCTGTCACCCGGTTTGGAGAAGAGCGGAAGGAGGAAAAAGAGGTCAAGGTGGTGTTATTATGATACCATTTATTGTCGGGGTGAGGTGAAGTGTAAAGAAACTGTCAATATTGAAGTCACAGCCACGCCTGTGTTATTCTGTGACATTGGACAGCAGTGACCCCTTTCCAGGGAAAATATGAAATTTTAACAACGGTGAACACATTTTGCACCAAGCCATTTTTTTTCACAACCTTTGGCACAAAGAGATGTTCATTATTTTCCCATAACATCAGATCTCCTCAGGTCAAGTGAAACTCACTCACTAAAAATCTTCTAGACTGTCAACAACATTGTAAAACTTAATTAAAACTTTTGTGGATTGGAACTCAGCCATCAAACGAAGGTCAATTGAATGTGCTCGCACATCAACTATTAGATTGTTAAATACACAGAAAACTGAGAACAGAGAACTGTTCTCTTGTGTATCATATCATTGCAGTTCCATTTCAAACAACATTCTCTTTAACCATGGACAATAATTATCTTGGGTATACAGCAGGTTAGTCGATAGTTCTGATGAATACAAGCCATGTTATGCATTGACTCCATCTAGAATTGTTTGCACACATCCTCTCCCTGTATAAGCTTATTGTACTTAATTAAGCCCACATAGGAAATTGGAGATTTGATAACCAAATGGTTTCATTCTGCGTCGACTCAATTCAGGCACGTTTAAAGTGATTGGAGTAAAAATAAATCTGTACTTTTTTCTTCTTCCAAAAAGATGTAGTTTCAATCGTAATCCACTGAAATGTAATGTGAATGGCTTGGCTTGGCCACATGTGTGCACAGCAGTTAGTAAACTGCTAGGCTATGTAACCAGATGAGAAAAGCATTCACCTGTTAAAGTTGCAATACTTAACATTTGAATTAACTCGTCATAGATTAAAATGACCTGTACAACTATCTGTAGTCATTGCAAAAATGCAATCACATTCTATGACATACAGTATAGGTATATTCTGCAAATGAAAAATGCTGGCCAACCTGCTTTCTTTGCTCACAAGAATGTCCTGCAATTAGGGAAATGTCTCATCATAGTCTCTGCTCTCTAAGAACCCCTACTACTCACGCCAGCCAGCCAAGCACCGCAGTCCATTTGCACAACACAGTTACAAAGCCAGTTAGAGTGGACAAAACACTGTACGGGCGTGATCAGACCTAGCGTTTTTGTCATAGGGAGAAGTTGAGCCGACTGTTTTTTCAATAAAAAAAAAAGCTGGCAGCGTTTTTTGGCCCAAAAAGCACAGAGTGCGTTTTAATCTATCGTAGTGTCTATCCTCAGAAAGGTTTTGATTTTTACTGTCTATGGGTTGGTAATAACGGTTCTGATGATTTTCAGTGAACGCATAAACCTGTTTGTTAGTTATCAGTTAAAATGCGATCTATTTGTTTACAGTTACCAAGCAACCAAAATATATTCCCGAAAGTTGACGTTTTCCAAAAACGCTCTGCTAGGAATATAATGTAAAACGAGCGCTGGCAGAAAAAAAAACCCCTAGGTCTGAACACCTATACATTGTGACTTAATTGGCTTCAAGGGCATGAAGGCAATTGATAGACAATGCATGAGGCTCCAATTGAGTTCATAGGACATAACTTATGGAAGTTTAATTTGATAACCCTTGATTTCATATTTAGAATTAAATTACAGATTTCTGTTGTAGGCTACATGACTTTCAGTTAAAGATGTAGGGAACAGTCCCCCAGCCCTGAGTATAATCATATTGTAGTACATACAATATAGCCCCCAGTCACTACACCACATTAATGCACAGCCCACATCTGTTCCATATTCTGCACAATTCATTCATTCCGTATTGTAAATATCCATCTATTTTTATCTTATATCTGAGCTTTTTGCACTACTGTTCCGTTTTAACACTACTTGCTTGTTTTTGCACTACTACTTTAACTCTTATTATTATTTCTTTAATTCGTATGCTGAATGTATGCACTACAGCAAATTCCTCGTATGTGTAAACTACTTGGCGAATAAAACAATTCTGATTCTGATTCTGATTCTGAACAATAGAATTAGCGGAAACACAGACTATCCAGATGGATAAACAGAATATGTGTCGGGATGATGTGTGTGATGAGAAGTGGCAAGGCTCCCAGGAAATAAGACAGTGTTTGAGTAATACCAATGTTGTGACAGCGGACGAAAGCCATTTCCCTTCCTTCCAAAGCTTCGTTACCACAGCGACTTCACCTTGCTTTAGGTTAATGGTCGAGAAAATCTCTGCAAAGATCTGTCGCTAGGAGAAAAAAGGAAATGATTCCCCTTCGATGATTACTTACACACCTGGGATATTTAAGAGGGCTACATCACCTTTCTGTTGGTTCAAATTCCTCTTCACCTCCAGTGAGGTGATGCAGCTTTGGTACGGATGGATATTTTGAATGACCACTAAAATGTATTTAGCTTGCATTTACATGATATTTACAAGTGTTACTTGTTTGTTGTCAAGCGCAAGGTCACCCAATATCAAAGTCTGCACACGCACACTCACCATCGCCATATCATTCTTTCTCTCCCTGACACATAAAGATTCCCGGGATTGCGTGCTGAAGAATGACAAGACAAACATCCCAGGAGGTAGAGGACAGCGCCATGCGCATTCAGGTTAACTATGTGGTGGGTGGCTTGGCCATTTAAATGTTTTGTTAAAGGAAAAAACATAAACAAGAGAAAAAAAATGCAACTAACGTCTAAAAATAAATACACATCCACCATTGTATTATATTACTATAAATGATTTTACTAATGTAATAAGTGTGAATTTAAGAAGGCATATAGATTGATCTTTCAAAGAAAGGACAAAAAAGGTTTTTGTGTATTTCATTCAAAGGAACACGCCACCGTTTTTCAATGCCGAACAATGCCCTTCCCTGATCTTGGACGAGTTCATACGTACCTCTCTCGCCTTTGTGCATGCACTCAATCACTCTGGCGCACAGCGCTACTTTGCTAGCATTTAGCTTGGCCCATTACATTCCTAAGGATCCAAATGGGGGTGAAGTAAGAAGCGACCAAGCACTTCCATGTTTTCCCATTTAAATATGGTTACGTGGGTACTTACACGAAGTACAGTTACACAAAATGAAACCAATTGTCTTAGCGAATAAAAGGACAACTATAATAATGTATGGCGGAATAACACCTCTGCACTCTGATGTAGGCGAAAGGTATGCATCAACTCATCTAAAATCAGGGAAGAACATAGTTCAGTATGGAAAAACGGTGGCATGTTCCTTTAACCAGGTAACAAGATCGCACCAATTGTGCCTTGCATTATCACTCGAGAGACTCCTGCCCATTTGAGATTGGTGGCAAAGACTATTCAAGTTTCTTGAGTCTGCCCCTTTCTAGGGGCAGCGATTAGAACATCTGAGACCTGAATGGTCATTGAGCTAGCATGAACAGATGTGCTGACGTCTGATGAGAAGCCACCATTCTTGCAGTTCTAACGTACTGTAGTAGTTTGTTAGTACAAGTTCATGTTGATGTTTTATATTAAACATTTAAATTGGTTAAAACGGTTTACTTAAATGCATGGAACTTTGCTAAAGACACAAAATCTCACAATCATCCCTGAAAAGGTCACAGTACAAAATACAGCGATACATACAAGTGTTTTTCATCGCGTTGGATCGTAGTCATAAGTAGGTCACACCAGGCAACCAAGTGGATTTTGTGTGATGGCCACAATTAACGTTTTGCAAGGCTGTGCAAAATATTCTATTGGGGCCTGCTATGTTTAATCATTTGAATACTGAAGGACAGTACAGTCTATGGATACAAATATATATTGTAATTTTTGTTATACATATTATGTAATGACAATCTCCTATTTTACTCTCGGCCAAAAGTTCCTCCGCAGGTGACACATCGAATGAAAAGTTTTGGGAACCTCTGCTGTTTATATCTATAAAGTATTACCCTTCAGTGTCAAAAGATAGCAATTATTTTCAATAAATGAACCCATAACAAGGTATGCAGTCCGGACAGGTGGCCGGCATTGGAATTTCAAATGAAATTTCAAATGAACGGTTGAGTCACATGTTGTTTCTCCTCCATGCTTACCCCACACTAACAACATCTTCATACCTCTAACGACTGCAGATATGCATCCTGTGGGTCACACAGCAGTGAGGAGATGCGGTGGTTGTTCCTCATGCAGCGGACGTTGGTGTCCCGCCACATGGGGAAGATCTGGCGGATGAAGGTAATGCGTCCCAGGGCGCTGTGCACCAGGTCCATTATCTCCGTATCACTCACCTCCTGTGAGGACACACAGCGACAGGAGAAGAACAAAAACATTAATCCAAGTCAAGACTGATCATCACAAGTGTCACAAGTGATGATCCTCTCCATTTGTACACAGCTTTAGTTCAGCGTAACATCATTGTAAATGGAATATGGACTGCATATATAGCCCTTTTTTAAGACGTGCTTTACAATGAATTACACACATTAACCCTGATATACACACATACCCACTGAGAGCAGGCATGCACAACAACAGCCATCACATTGTGACCCTCTCTGAACCCTGAGCAACTGTTGCACTTCGTTGTCTTTCTTTCCTCTTTTTTGCGATACATGCCACTGGCAACTTTATTCCACCTGTCAAACTTTCAATTGACCTGAATGAAAAGAAAAATCTCACTCAATAATTTCAGAATCATGCCTTTTGAACTTGAACTGTGCAATGTACATTGTACGTTGATGAAAGACTGACAGAAGTTGGAAGCGGTCACAGTCGATACACTCAACATAAGATGAGGACATGGAGGTCATTCTCCCAGGGCTCGGCAATTCTGGATGATAATGGAGATAATGAAGTTGAGAAGCTCCCAGGAAAGAGCTAAGGTCACGTGCAGTCACATACTAGCGTCATGTTGCCAGAAGTTCTTCCTTTTGGATATCCAACTTTAACCTGACTTTTTGATCAGTCATGCAGGCAGAACTGTTACCTAAACCCGAACCAATTTTCCAGAGTTCTGCCGCAAGTAATCTGTGAAGTTTGAATATTAATGAGTGTATTCATCAGAAGAAACACGGCACATGGAGCAGAACGGTAACCTCATGTCAGAGACAGTTATTTCTCATGCCATCTCTTCTGCTAGTGCCTCCATCAGAGGTGAGAGTTAGAATAGAAGTCAATAGAAGTAGCTATAACAGCAGGCCAGCCAACAGATAATGCGAAACAAAGGGAGTAACCAAAACGCAACTACTGTTTATTTTTTCCCCCGCAACATGTATTAAACCCAGATCGTAGTGATTAGTGGAATTGCAGGTATTCAGATATTACAGTTATCTCAAGGTTAAGTGAGGCCAGGTCAAGTTTGTTCATAACGGGTCTTGATTACTAAAAGTTTGGATGCTTGACATGAACCACTACTGCGTTGATTTGATTTGATAAAAACCTCCAACCTCCAGCACATGGTTATTTCTGGTTTGCCAGTTTGCCTTTTTCTTTTTTTTTCTTTTTGAGTGCTCAAACCGGGTGATTAGGGGCACAAAAACTGTGTGGAAAAAAGGGGTGAGGTTGTAACTTTGAAATATACCACAGCATTCATTAGACATGAAGTTCCCTGTATCCTTGGGATATCCGCCCACATCCCCGCAATCCTAGGAGCAGCAAAAACATCAACGCTGCCTTTTAATGACAGAAGAAGCACAAGCACAAACACATGAATCAAATCTAGCCCTGCTGACAGACAGGCCAAATGATCCTCTTTGAGTTGCTCAACCAACATAATTAATCACTCCAGAGAAATATATTTAAAGCTGGTAATCACTAACAGAAGTTTAAGTAGCATTGAAGGTGTTTTTGGAGCTGTAGGATTATCCATAAAAGCTATGGGAGTTTGGGGGGGGTGAATAAACACAGGATAAGTAGGATAATGGCTGTTTGTCTCAACAAATATATATGCATGCACATACGCACAAACAAACCCACACACAAAGCCTTTTCAGAAAAACTAAAGAATAAAGTTTTTAAGTAACTTTTAAGTAACCCATCTGCACAATTACAGTTATTAACAGTTACAATCAGGTCACCTGAGTGTGGCTTAACTTCAAAATATAGTATACATTATAGTCACACTTCTCATGAAAGTAAAAATTTGAAAAAGCTGAATAATGTATCCGATGATGAATAAAAATGCTTAAATCTGCCAAGTTGCTCGTGGCAAAAAATCGTCAATCGTAATATGAAATGCATTAAATTGACTTTGAGGCAGAGATGCCATAAAGTTTATCAGAAGCATCGAATCCCAAGACACATCTCACGATTGATGATTGAGATTGTTGTATGTAATCTCAGGAGGCCCATGCAATATTCAATGTAAGACAAACAGTGTGCGTACACATATAAAATGAAACATATTTAATAGCTTATGAAATATTCTCCTTAATCATTAAGCGTTGTGCACATAAAAATGTTTTTCACAATGTATGTAATCTACACAATCCAATTTCTGGAGTTTATCGCCATCAGATAACTAATAATAATCTTTACTATCAGATGTAAGTGGTAACATCAGTTTCAAGATGTATTCTTACACCACTTTCAGTTCTATGGATTGAGCACTAACATCCTATGACTTGAGTGACGTTGACCCAGTTCCATAATAATATGCAAGGACTAAAATAACTGTTGAGGGGCGTGTCTGGGTGGGTCTCGGTGGTTGGCGGCTGGTTACCACAGACATCAATCAGTCATGCCGTGTGCTTGTGCCACCCCACCCCCCGCCCACACATCCTCTCAAAGCTTCACAGCACCATCTAATCCATCAAACATTTTCCTGTGTCACCCACAACCCACCGCCGGCACCACCCAACCACCCCTCCCTCACCCCCCCTCACCCACAATATTCCAAAATGGGAGGAAAAAACTCAAAACAAACAAGCAATCCACCAAGGATGGGCCATCCATCTAGATTGGCTGTGACAGTGTCACTGGCAGACACTGGTTGGTGAGCTGGCAGCTATAGCGGCGCGCCCTGGTTTGCTGGGTGATTTAGAGTGACAGGACACTGGGCTGTCAAGAAGCCGTCCTTCACAATGTTAAACTCAAGACAAACTCCTGCTTTTTATGCGAAGTATAGTTCAGCACTGAATCATCAAATTGCTGTTGCATTCATTTGACCATAGTACGCCTCTTGATCTAGATCCACTGAGATAGAGATAAGTATAGAATACTTGCAGGCAGCGAAATAGAGTTTCATGTTATAAATTGATCACTATTTTCTGGATGTATGGGCTGTGTTGGCAGTTTCTGTAAAAATAATACCTGCAATTCTTAGCATTCAAACCTTCAAATGTTTTGTGCATATAATGGCAAGAAGTTAACCATGAGATGTCTGTACAGGGCTTTGGCCTATTTCAAAATCAATCTTCCTGCTCATACATTATGACAGCACAGTTTTTACACAGAGATACCCTCATTATGATGTTTGCATCTATGAATGTACATAGTAGTATATTACATTTGTGATTAATATGAAGTCACTCATGTTGTAGATTGAAATGGACTCTTACAGCATTTTATTGTGTTCTCTAAAATTGAATAAAGCAAGAATAATTCTGTATGGATTTTTTCTGACACTAAACATTGCTGTAAAGAGTGTAGAACACATTTAAAATATTGTATTATACTTATATGAATACACATGTTGAGAATGAATGTATAGTAACTTTTGCATTAAATGTGTCAAAGTGCTGTTGGTATAATCCTAAGGGCACACATTGCTTTTGCATGTAAACTTCAACGACATAACCATACATTTTAAGTCCATTCTAGGCTTATGCAGGAACACAATCTGATACATGTTTTAGTAAATAAAATGACAGAAGAAAGGGATGCGTTTAAAGGTGTCCTTCAAGGATAAACCGTTTTTACTCCTTTTGAGAAGCTCCTTTTGAGATACGATAGGTCACTCCTAGTTGCATATGCATGCTGCACGTGAAAATATTATTCTACCTCCATTGCATGCATTAGCCAATGTAAGAAAATAGAGGGATAAACGTGCGAATCAGAAAAGCCCTACGAACTGACTTGCACATTCATGGCCTTGCCTACCTTGGCTTGTAACCGCTAATGTCACTATGACGGACAGTGCTGTTAGCCAATCAGAGGCAAGTCATTTAAATGTCATGAATTTTCATGAGCAAGAGCCAAAAAATGTGTCATTCTTCCCCCCCACCCCCTCCACCAAACTAGAACAGCCTGAAACAGGCCCTCTAGAGCATTTTTTCACCAAAACCGGCTCAGAGGGCATTCTTTAATACTAGACCACTGCAAAATTGACACAAACAAACAAAGAGCTGAATAATACAATCACTAGGGAAGCTTTAAATATCCACATGACATTGACAATGAAATGTTCCATTTTCCTTTATCATTTATACATCAGCGATTCCCTGATATACACATACAATTACATACATACATTCATCATGATTACATATCGTTAATTCATTTTTTTCAGAAGTATACATAACAGTATTTGGAAATTGGATCTAATATATTATTTAAAATAGCTAAACAGGACACAAGATATGTCAGCAACCACATAAAGACCAGGGCAGCATATTAAGTCAAGTATGTATTAACTGACAGAGGATCAAGAACTTTCACTTTGACTTTGACAGAGAATTTGGAACTTTAGATGTACCATTTCTTCTTCTAAACTTCGTCTAAACTTCGTCTAACTGTGCCACGAAGTCCACCAATCCACTCCGCAAAACTTGACACACTGGATTAGCCGGTTGAGTTGATCGAAGATCTCCCCTCCTCTCTGCTCAGTTACGTATGATGCAAGCGTGTTAGGGCGAGTCCCAAGCGTGTTAGGGCGAGTTTTTCCATGAGAGTCAATGAGAGAGTGCTCGGGCGATTTTCCACGTCAACGTAACTGCCCGAGAGGCGGAAACATTTGAGACATGACTTGAATCTGACAATTCTGATTGGACACTGATAACTACTTTTGCTGTGATAGAATTTGCAGAGCAGGCTATTGGCAGAGATGGTTGAAAATCCAAATCGCCCCTATACAACGTCCGTCTAGCCTGGCTGACATCACCACATCTCAATGAGATGGTGGTCTGGGAACCACGCGTTCATTTTCTCGTATTTGAAGTGTGGTTTTACGAATGCCCAGAGCCGTTTAGTGGGCACTACGAATGTCTATGAAATGTGCCTGGTTATTCCCATGCTGCTTTGAGCGTGATTCATAGCCAATCGTATCACTTATACCAGATGACGTATG
>JAOTIX010000038.1:12244156-12257956 GCA_027123715.1 Gaidropsarus macrophthalmus
AAACTATCCTGCCACATATATATATATATATATATATATATATGCGGCAACAGGACGGGGCTTGGTTAGCTTCTGCAGAACCATCTGGATGCACTCTATAGTCAGAGAACAAGTGCCATGCTAACCAAGCTCCTTCCAATCAGCACGAGCAGCTTCAGTACTAGTATTACTAGTATTCATACTATTCATCGTGGAAATGGACACTGGGTAATTAGACAGGAAGCATGCGTGTCATTGACCGTCATAGGGGCTGTTAGAAGGAGGAAGAGGAAGGGGTGGAATGGATGATGAGATGGATGAAGAACAGGAGGCATAAGGAGAGGATGAGGAAGAGGAAGGTGCGGAGGACAAAGCTGAGCAGGAGGAAGAGTTGGATGGGAAGGAGGAAGAGGTGAGAAGTCGGTGGTGAGGTATAAGTATATAGGTATAAGTTAGCAACAGAGGAAGAGGAACTGGTGAGGAGGGGGAAGCAAAACATTTACGAGGGGGAAGGGTGTATTGGAGGGACAGTCACAAGAGGCTCTTAAGTTATTGCTTTGCTTAATCATCTAATTATTTTCTTAAAGCAGCTGTAAGCAGTGGAAATATATTGAGCCCTTACGAGTTGTTTGGGGCATAGATACAGGCTAATGCAACAAATGGCCCTCTATTCAGTTTCAGCATGAATGGAATTCATCGGCAATCAACAGTATTTGTTACAGTTCTTCCTCAAGCCTAATTCCGTAAATAAGCTGTTATTTCTACCTGTACTCTCTAACTCTCAGCTGTGAGTGCAGCAGATGTGAAGACCAGAGAACACTACAACAAATTGTCCGGCTGCTAACAAATCATTCACAATTGAGGGTTTAAAACATTTGATATGCATTTCTTTCCATGAGAAAATTGGGCATATTGCTTCAAGCGATTGTTTCAAAAAGATTACTTCCTGATCAGCTGTCTTTCTATCTATTCCTTCTTATTTTCCCTCTATTCACACACATCTGTTATTCTGTTCATGCGTAAACGATGTATGATGCTGCTTCTGCAGTCTAACTCTTACTTTATTCAACCTCCTTCAAAACACACTTATTGTGAATCATACGAGGGGGAACACAATCAGAGAGGACCGGTTACAAGTTCACCACAGCCAATCACTCATCCACCCTAAAACGACAGTTGCTCACAGGTATGCGGTTTGTATATTTCAACGTTGTCGTTTTATTGGCGGTGGTACATTCCCCTTTCGACCTTCTACATGAAATGTGCTATTTCAATTGTGGTTTTTCAGTAAGATCGCTTAACATGTCTTAAACTTTGCATTATTATATAATAATAATGCAAAGTATAATATAATAAAGTCTGGCTTGTGTAAATATTAAAGAACATTGAATACAAACTTCAACAGAGCTCACTCTCTGATTGCAGAAAAGGTTCCTGCACATGTTGACTCTCTTTTGATGGTCTTCCACAACAACAAAAAAAACCTTCATCTCCTCAATACACAGATAAGCCCTGCTGGGTTTGTGTCCATTACATCCCTTGTCCATCCATGCAAAGGGACTCTACACATGGCGAATCAACGGGACATGGCGAATCAATCATCATCCCTTACACAAGCCTATAACACCCAGCATCTCCGGAGGGCGCAAAGCCTTAGCCTATGGATAGGGAAGACGCTTTGACAGTAATTACCCATCAAGAGCCATCTCAGGTCAGGTTAGGAACCCTCTCCACCCACCACCCCATACCACCAAGTAATGACACCAGAAATGACAATCCAATTTTCCCATAGAGTCTGTAGGAGAAGAGTGCACAATGAAAACGGTGCACCCCCCCCCCCCTAAAATCCCCTCTCATATAGAATCAATGAGCCATATCTTTCATTTCCATTCAAAGTGCTGTGGAAGCAACTCTTTGGGCCAAACAGCATGCGGCTTGTTTAGATGACCACTCAAAGGCCCAGCAGGTACATCTTTCTAAAAGGCTCTTTAACTCAGAACATTAAGGATCCAGCAGCAAGGTGACATGGAACATTTATAGTATATATACAGTGTATATTTATAAAGTTAATTGTCATCAATGGTCAGCCGGGTTGACCCTTTCAGCATAGCATAGAGAATGGGGTGGGGTGGGGGACAGGCTGACAGACATTTGTTCTCTCCTGTAGTACTACAATCTTGCTGGTCACTTTTGCATATTCACTGTACAACACTGATGCATAATCAATATTAACAACTCAATATTCAACATACACACACTTTCTCCATGGTCAATATAAACCTCTTTCTGCAATATCAAATGCTTATTTCTACAGTCAGGGGTGAGTGAGAGAGGGGTTCAGAAGTCAGCCTCCATCTCTCCATGGTATGGTTAGGTGGTAGTAAAAAGCATGCCACAGAATTCCTCCATTTTATTCCATTATTTCTCAGTCAACAACACAGTGTGCTCTTATATATTTCATAAGATGAAACAAGTAGAAAAAAATAACCATAACTGTGTTCTGTTTTCAATTTCCAGGAGGCTAAGCTGCCTCCTGGAAACGACAAGATAGCAGGCCTTCATTTGAGGCAGAGGTGCTGGGCTTCATGAAGAACTTTTTACCACCAAGGCTGCTCAAAAAATATTGCAGTGCATCAACTGACTGATAAACCCTGGTATTACCTTCCCCTCATGTTCCATTTGGGGCATTTGTACTTTGTGAATAGAGCACAACATGAGATATTTACAGCGGGAACACTGGCAGAGACAGAAAGTCAAAGGTCTTATTGGTCACTTATTGGGTTGAAAAGCCTTTCCATTAGCAACCCCTTCTTTCCCCCTCCGCTGCCCCTCAAGTTAGTTAAAGACTTCTCTAAAGGCCAGCTACCCTGCAGAAGCTACCGCTATCTACTGTTTCCAGTAGTAAAGAACCACTATTCTTAGCGTCAGCCCCATATTGATTTGGTACGCTAGCCAAGGAGCTGGTGGAGACAACACACAGAGATGTCTTGGAAGTGTCTAGGAGTTTGTTGCTGACGGGTTTGCGATGGCCTTCGAAATGACGGCCTAACAAGACAGGTTTGGAGAGTCCACCTTCTTGCCGTACGGTATTATGGTGAGACATAGTTCACCCACTGAGATTAGCCGACCAGCTGTTGGAGACGCCATGCAAAGCAAGCAGGTGGCTTTATGCTGACGAAAGCAAGGTTCCTATAGTATGGTGCCATCCTTATTATTATATATGGTAATTTACCTTTACTGTTTCCTATAGCAATATATGGATGTGCATGTCATTACAATTATTAGATGACGCCATAACAACATATTACTGAAGGACTTGCAATATAACCAGGCCACCCTCAACAACCACCTATTTCACTGTAAGGATTCATGGAGGAAAACCTGTTGTTGACATAGCTCGTAAGGCTTGGCTGTTGTTTGACACTAGCTTGCCTCTCGAGGTGTGTGTGTGTGTGTGTGTGTGTGTGTGGTTTGACCTGGGTGGGGTAATTGTCCTTTGTCTGGCATAACTTGGATCCTGTTCACAATGTGCATGATCCATACAGCATGGCATGTCAAAGTCCCTGTCTCTCGAGGTATGTGTGTGGTTTAATCTGGGGGTGGGGGACCTTGTCTATTCGCTCGCTGAACATCTGCTGACTGATGGCTTTGTAATACATTTCTGACATCACCTGCCAGATGTGTAGGTGAACTCTGGCATTTTAATTAGCGCAACACTGTTGGGCTGTGACTGAAGTCCCACATCGAGGTGCTCTCTGATGGTTTCATGAGCCATAGCTATTTTACCTCTCTCTGCCTCCTCAAAATACCATCATCTTCGGGATACGTGACAGGTTTGGAATGTTTTTCTCCGCTGTGTACGACTAATACTGTGACTCAATCCATCTATGTTTTTTAACATAGATAGACACAGAAACAACTGTTTGGTCCATTATTCAATGCTCTACCAATGGATATTGAATAGGGCCGATACTTCATTAAAATACTCGTACTCGTATTCGTTTTTTAATTGCCGATACCACACACCGATACCACTATGTCAGTAGCCTGTATCAAACTGGTCGCATGCGGAGATGAGTTGTCCTACCTAACTACAATGTCTATGGGGAGATAATGAGCCGAAACTCTGAGATTATGTGTGTGTTCTTGTGTGTGTGAAAGCTGGCTGTGAAAAGACATGTTAACGGAACAGTAGGCTCAGTCATGTCGGCGATTTGGGCGTATTTAAGGATGACAAAAGGAGCATAATGCCGCAATAATGAGTGTAATGCCGCATTATATTGAATGTCGGTAGTCGACGAATCCGAGTCCGTTCTACCGACATCCGTTGTAAATGCGTTCCGTTGCAATAGTTGGGGAAAACATGGATGCCCGAGAAAGTTTAATGTTTGTTTTATCAATATCATAAGCAAGCCATGTCAGCATACATAAACTACTTTGACTAGGACTGAACACAGACGGCGCATGATAATGTCGTTCATTCAAGTATCATGTGACCTAGGCTATCACACTTAAAATGTGTGTTGGTGTAACGGTAAGGTTAGCAGAAGTGACTATTGATACAATTGTAACGTCATTGTAACGTTGTTATGTGCCTTGCCATTGACGTCGACATGAATCCAACCGACTCGGTCTGTACCGAAATAGCCCAAGTTTGTGTTTCGGAACCCCAATTTGATTGGCCGTTCCGTTGCAGTTTGTCGAGGTGGAGTTTGGTTTTCCCAAAGTCCCGAGCACAATAGAATAGAATGCGGCATAAGGCCCTGTCTACATAAACCCGGGTAAATATAAAAACGCACATTCGCAATGAAAACAATCTCCGTCCACACTATTGTTTTCATATGGTTTACGGAATGTTTTGCATCCACATTCAGTGAAAAGATTTTGATAAACAGTGGTGGTCATGGTTACACGACTCCCGCCACGCCTCTCCCTCTGTTTAGATTACAGGCCTTACAGCCTTACTTAAGGCTTGACATAATCTCAGAGAAGAAAAATAAAATAAAATTAATTGCACTTCTTTCATAGAGACCAAATCTAGAACGTATTGGTATATCGGTACTCGGTATTGGCAAGTACACAAATAAAAGTATCGGTATCTTATCGGTTTGTAAAAAAGTGGTATCGATGCATCTCTAATTTTGAATAATCTATTTTTAGGTATTTTCGGAGGGAGTATTGTTCTTGTTCTTGTTCATTCTCCACAATTGTCTTTTCTCATCCATAACAAATAAAAACCCAAGTCTATCTCGTATCCTATTTTTCATCTTCCAACCCAATACCTCCAAACACTAGCTCCTAGCTTTTTGTTCTCTCTCTTGTGTTTTTGGCTCTGGGACATGTGAGGTGACACTCAGCAAACATGCGTATCACTGTAACAACTGGCCTTCTCCACATCCATCTGGCCTTCTCTCTCTAACTCTCTCCTTCCTTCTCTCTCTCTCCTTCCTCAAGTCTCCATTCCAAGAAACAAATGGCTCAAGAATCTGGAGAGGAGTCACAAAAGCTGCCTCTTTTGGAAAGAAATTAATTGAGTCCTACATTCCAGCCAGCCGTTGACAGGGAAAGATGCAGAGTAGGAGGTACGGAAAGGGAGAGAGTGAGATATGTTCAGAGACAGGGAGGTAGGGAACTGTCTCTCTTATCTGCCCGAGATCCACACATCCTTAGAACTTTATCTCCGCTTGTATAAGACAACCGGATGGTGACCTCATGACATTTCTCAGTAGCTTAACTTTAAACTTACCAAGCAGCAGGCGATGAAACAAGGTGTGTGGTTGTGTCGTTGGGGGTGGATAAGCCAAGGGGATTGAAGCAGACCCTCACCCCACTGATGGCCGCAATTGTTGTAACTGCTTATTGACATTGTTTACCACCTGACTGCTATTATCAGGATAATCTTATTTATGTTATTATTTGATTGAAAGCTGAAGTGCGACAGAGAGCACCTCACAGGGTGGACGCCAGTGGGGGATCAGGCATTCAAGCGTCAGTTAATCGAAGCAGGAGTCAGGAAAAATAATGAATTTCCTCTTTTGGAAGTGCCAGTTAGCAATGGTATGGCTAGAAGGCAGTCACAGCAGATCTTTGCACTGTGGTGTGACGGGGATCCTGATTAACTGCTACATTTGTTTAATTAAACAAGTGCTGTGTTAAACAGTGGAACATCAGAAAAGAATGTCACCACCACCGTTTCGGTAGTGCCTAATTTAACAGCCTCGGAGTAAGAAATGGTGTCACTATCCGCTACTGCTAAATCCGGAGTACTTTCGTCCCTGGCACTGCTGTGTGGGGGACCACACAACACATGATTATGGTTTTCATCTCCTGTGGTTCCAAGTGTGCAATCATGCTGTAAGAGCGTGCGTAAGTGCAATTGTGTGTGTGTTTGGGTGATCAAAATGTGCCATTCACGATAGAAGCCTCAAGTCTGTGCAGCGTCGTCATTTGATTTCACAAATAAAATGAAATCGATAATATGCAGGTGACTGATACCCGCCCGCTAATTGTCGTCATGCGATCCAGTAATGTTTAATTGTTTCAACACATCCATGAGTCTGCACTTTTCCTTAAGGGAGGGCCTTTCGATAGGAGAGCCCTATCTATATGTAAATACAGCACAGCCTGTCACCCACGGTCACTTCGGCTTTCACTCACAGTCCATAGACACACACACGCACACACACACACACCCTGTTTGACTTTCCTAAAGAGCCAGTTGATCATATAGATAAAACATTACAGATGAGAACTGCACACGGTGATGTTTTGTACACTTGCCTGACTATACAAACTCTTTTGCTAAGACAATATGTTGTTCTTCCTTCACCTCTTCAAGGTTTCACTTTCTAAGTGATGACAGTATTCAGGAGCAGCGATGGAATGTGGAAGAAATATGAATGCGGCAACCAACAGTACTCAGCTCCATCTATTTCTTCTTATAGTGCAAACCCAGACTTTGTTTTTGAGTTATGTGACACTAGTGGTTATGTAAGGCCTGGTCCGGAGTAATGAAATAGTAAAAAATATATATATATTTATATAATATTTCACGTCAGCTCACTGCCTTACTTGTTGGTGCTTTCAGCAGTGAATAGAATTAGGTGAGCCGTGTCTACCCTCAATATTGTACTATTCACACTGTGTGAGCAAAATTCTGTACACGCGTGCATGCCTGTGTGTATGTGTTGACACAAAAGACCCCAGTCGCCTGTGGCAAGGCATCCAGTCAGTGACCGGTTACAGGCCAACACCCCCACCGTGCGAGGACAACACAGACTTCCTCAACACACTCTACACCTTCTTCAGCCGGTTTGGGGAAAGCAAAACCACCACACCAACAAATGCCACCTGGACCCAGCTGCGGAAGACCCTAATCAAGGTGAACCTCAGAAAAGCTGCAGGTCCTGACAACATACCGGTGTGCGTGCTCAGAGACTGTGCTGACCAACTTACAGGTGATCTCACGGATATCTACAGCACCTCTCTGAGTCAAGCCATCATACCAGCATGCTTCAAAGCCACCACCATCAAACCGCTACCCAAGAAATCCCCAGCCTCAACACTGAACGACTACCGGCTCATAGCACTCACGCCCATCATGATGAAGTGGTTTGAAAGATTAGTCAAGGCCCACATAACATCCAGTCTCCCCACTACACTTGACCCATTCCACTTTGCATACCGTCCCAAACGCTTCACTGATGATGCCATAGCAATAGCACTTCATTTATGCCTGGCTCGTCTGGAAAACACAAATAGCTGCGGACGTTTGTTCATTGACTTCAGTTCCGCCTTCAACACAGTCATCCCGCAACACCTGGTGAATAAACTTAGTGAAATATCAGCACCCGACTCTGTAACTGGCTATTGGACTTCCTTACTGATACCTGATAACTGATACCACAGACAGTAAGAGTTGGCAAAAACTCCTCAGAGACCAACATTGTGACCCACACTGGAGTCCCCCAAGGATGTGTGTTGTCCCCTCTGTTGTTCACGCTGATGACACATGACTGTTGTACCAGATACAACTCGAACCACTTCATCAGGTTTGCAGATGACACAACAGCTGTGGGCCTCATCAGCGATGACAATGACTCAGCCTACAGAGAGGATCAACTCATCATCTGGTGCAATAATCTACATCACAATATAAACAAGACACTTTCTGTAGACTTCAGAAAGAAACACACACCACACATCCCACACACCATCAATGGCAGTGCAGTGGGGTCTGTGAAGAGCATCAAGTTCCTGGGGGTGCACATCACAGACGACCTGAAATGGTCTATCAACACCACCTCCATAGTACAGAAGGGACAGCAACGCCTCCACTTCCTTCACAGGATGAGGAGCGCTGACCTCCCCCTTCTGCCATCACCACCTTCTATAGGGGTGCTATGGAGAGCATCCTCACCAGCAGCCTCTCAGTCTGGTATGGCAGCTGCTCTGCAGATAATCACTAAAAGTGTGGTGAGGACAGCAGAGAAGATCACTAAAACAGCACAACCATCCATCCAGGACCTGTACTCGTCTCGCTGCCGCAGGAGAGCCACTAATATCACCAAAGACCACACCCACCCAGCACACTGTTCACCCTCCTACCCTCTGGCAAGCGGTACCGCAGCATGCGGTGCAAAACTACCAGATTCAAGAACATTCAAACTTTAAAATGTAGGCACAGCTTTTTTCCTACAATGTTTAGTCTTTGAACCCTGACCCTCTAGTAATGGTGAGTGATTTTGGAAACATTCAAGCATTTCAATGATTGCGTATGGTGTTATGTTGGTGCGGCAGAGTGCAGGGGCCAACTGACAGTGTGGGAGACTCAAAACAAAACTGTCTCAGACAGTGATGTTTTTCCCCCCACAGTTGTAGCCACACTTGTCTTCTTTCTCCAAATGTGTCTACTTTCTCGGTAGGATTTACAGTTTTTGATTTATCTGCCCCTAACTGACAAGTGAGCTGTCAACTGCTCCATTCACTCCAACGTAAATCGGGAGGAGGATTTTCGAAACTGCTCCTTTTTCTCCTTCTTTTTAACTCACTCCTGTTACCACATTTCAGAAACTAGGACCACAAAAAAGTATGGCTATCTTCCTTAAGGCCTTTTACTTGTTATTTATTTTGAATAAATAGCACTAGTTTGACATCCTAGATGTGAGGCAGAAATCCTGGACAATTCCAGCAGCCCTAGCAGGGTGATCACCGTGGCAACCAGGATCAACTGGGCTAAGAGTGACAGACACGCACACACAAACAGACACGCACACACAGAGGCACGCACAAGCAGACAAACAAACAAAGACACAGACACACACACAAACACAGTGCTAATGCTAACTATGCTAATGCTAAGTATGCTAATGATAACTTCGAAAATGCTATCTATGCTACTGCTAAGCATGTTAATGCTATCTATGTTAACTTCGAAAATGTATGCTACTATGCTAATGCTAACCTTGACAACGCTAACTATGCTTACACTAAGCATATGCTAACTTCAAAAATATTATTTTTAATAAATAGCACTAGTTTCAGAACTCACTCTGAAACCAGGTCTTACAGGTCTTGCTATGGGGCCTCGTCAACCATCACATAGTAACCAAGATCATCTGGGCCAACAGCGAGTGAGGAGGATTTTCACACACACAGAGACACAGACAGAAACACTCATACACACACAATCACATGTAAACAACACACACACACACAATCACATGTAAACAACACACACACAAAGTGAATGACACCAGGATAAAAGATGATTTCAAAAGTCGACATCTCTGGCATAGTTTGACCTAGACACACCATTCAAACTTTCAAATGTAGATACCAATCCTAATTATCAACGTGGAATTCAACTTTTGCTTTACCTTTCATAGTTTCTTTGTCCCGTTTTATATTATCTTTCTTTTATATTTTATTTTAGTCACACACTAAAAACGAACAGCAATTTTATTTGCTTTTCATTTCCTGTTCGGAGAATGGTCTGCAGTGACTGCAGAACTCACCGTAATCACTCTCATAGAAGAGTATGAACTTCTGCCAGTGCAGCTCAGACACCAGCGTTAGCATGACCTCGTTGATGCGCACCGGCGGGCGGGCCGCCAGCGTGTAGCTCTCCCCGTCGGGGCTGGGGTTGAGGTGGCAGGCGGTCCGCGGCGTCCCGTCACCGTTCCTCTGGATGAAGAGATGCGGGATGTGCATGGCGTCGGTCAGGGACTGCAGGGCGCTAGCGGCCGCGCAGCCCGTGGATGTGACCAACGCCAGGATGCCCTGGTTCATCAACTCACAGGCTGGGGAGGGAGAGAGAGAGAGAGAGAGAGGCAGAGTTGGGCAATGAAAAATACTTTAACCTTTGTTGGCACATTTAAAAGCATGTCCTGTACTAAATAATTAATTGTGTTTGATATGTCATCAGAGATTAAGGACGCTTAATCTAATCGACGCTGAGTTGACATACTGCCTCCTCAACAACATTCAGTATGCGTCCTTCTGAAAAGGAAAAAAACGAACGTTCCAGGTCAGGAAGTTCATTTTATTTTGGCCTGTGTGTTATGATTCACTACCCAGTACACTGGGTTACCAGATATGAAACGAATTGGCACACAAACACTGCGCTCTGCAGCCACATGAAAGAGCAAATACACTGGCTCAACTGAGATTTGACTAGCTTTTACCGAAAACTGTATAGCCATGGGCCTCTTTCTAAAAAAGCCCCATGAACAAGAGGCGTGCTAAAACACTGATAAATCTGAAACTGCGTTTGAAAGATGGAGTCAGCTTGCACAGAAGAACTTCAAGATGGATGCCGCATGAGCTGGTTTATAATTTGCGAGAATACATATATTGGCTGTTGGTTCGATGATCGACTGAACAGTCTGGGACTCGTCATTGCTTGTCATTGTCCACATAGAGTCATTGTCCTTGTCTCAAAATATACTGTTGGGCTCGGCTTGTACGCCATCGTGTTTGTTCAGTGTCCTCAACCTTGCAACCCATCGTGAGCTCTGTGTCTGGGGTGGAGGGGAGGGGGTTGTTCAAGACAACTCTCCAATGGACTGTACTACCCATTATTATTGCTCCATGTCAATGATCCATATTGTACCTTTAACCTACAAATACAAGTCATTTCAAGACACCAACAGCAAAATTCCAACGATATCAAAGAGATCAATCGCTTCCTAAGTCCGTGCTTCAAAGAACACTGCAAGATAACATGACTATGTTACAAAGGATGCCAGTTTTTCAGACCTTGTTCTTGCATTTGTTAGGACTAGCGAGAGAAAGAATGAAGAGAGAGAGCAATCGAGAGGGAGAGAGAGAAAGAGAGAATGTGAAGGTTTTAGGTAGATATTGTTACAAAGAAAGGACTGAAAGTGGAGGAGTGGGAGGCGGCAAAGGACATTGCCAAATCATAATGGAAAACAAATCAGATAACGTATTTCATATGACAGGTCCCACCCGGTGAGAAATGAAAAAATTTAATAAAATCTACAGTTAAAGAAAAATGGATTCCCCAACTTATGTTCGCCCAGTGGGGCAAATATCTGAGAAGCTTTACTCGTTACACAGCTTCCTGTCACATCCTGTTTTGCTACTTCCTGCCCCTTCATGGGGTTCCATCCCCCTTCGTTATTGCTCTGTAATCAGGTTGCATTATGTCACCCGGATAACGGTTCGTCTCACAGGAACATGTGTTTTGCATGCATAGTGCCTTTCGGGGGTTAAGAGAAACAACATGAGAATTACAAAGTAAAGTTTTTTTTACACAAAAAACACAATAATAATACAAACATAAGTCAGTTTACCCGCTAGCGGTCGTTAGCGGCTCTGTCCGGGCTGTCAGCTAACGGCTAAGCTAACGGCGGCTAACAGCTAAAGGCTGAGCTGTCCATAGATATATATAGAACACTCCATGTCTTGTGGCGGAGTTTAGAATGTCATCACAGGCGTCTTGCCACAGTCAGCTGCTCACTCATATTATGTATTGGTGGTACATGATACTCTTTTAATTATATATATACTCTCCATAATTATTCATAAGTACATCTCTGACATTTATAACAAACCAAACTGAAAATTGGTTGAACATTTCGCAATTTATGGTTATTTAAAAACTACATGTACCAAATGTTATTGGTGAGCAGCTGACTGTGGCAAGATGGCCGCCAGTGTGGATGTTTGACTCCATTGGCCTGCAGCGCAGACGAGACATCTAGTGTTCTATATCTAGCTTAGATAGCTTAGCGACTAGCGGTCGTTAGCGGCTACGTCCAAGCTGTCAGCTAACGGCGGCTAACGGCTAACAGCCGAGCTGTCGACTCGGGAGCGTGCCAATGTTCCCACAGCCTTTTGTTCCGAACCCTAACCCTAACCTCCGACAGCCCTATGTTCTCCTAACCCTAACCCTCAATTTCAAAACATTCTTCGAAATGTGGGTCATAGGGCTGTGGGAGCATTGGGCATTATTTTCAAAATGTTCAGTGAAAAAAAAATCCTTAGAAATGTGGGAACATAGGGCTGACCCCGTCGGCTCTGCCGTTAGCTTAACCGCTAGCGGCTCCATCCGAGCTGTCAGCTAACATTGACTAGCGGCTGAGCTAATGACGAGGTGTCGGCTCCGAGCACACAGGAGTCTGTTGTGTGACAGTCGACGTTTGGAAGAGAGTAGCTAACACCTAACACCTAACACCGTAACACCTAACACCTAACATTATGAGTGACAGGGAGCTCTGCAGAACACAGTGATGTAGTTTATATGTTTGTGGTGTCAAAAATGTTTACAGTAGAGCGATTTAGAAAAATGTTAATTTCTGGTTTTAGCTGTAAAATCCTCTTCTCATTTAACATGGGAGTCAATGTGTCAATCTGTGGGCCTCTTGCTTGGAGGCCCACAGAGTCAAAAGTGTATGTCCGTTTGCTCCCGTGGTCACATTCCTGCAACCGGCACAAATGTTCCTACTTTCTGATTTACAATTTATGTATATGGAGTGAACATTGTGGGACTGGTAATGAGTTTTCTGGAAATTATTTTTTTCAGTTTGAAGACAGAATGAGCTTGTTATAAATCTTAAAAATAAAATGTAGCCCTCCAAATAAAATATATTATTTATTATTACAAAACAGCTGTCACCTGTCACTTAGCTTAACCTTATCACATGACATATATAGCAATGAACAGGAATTTATTTTATTTAAGGTAATTGTCAGCCAAGTTAATCACAATACATGCTCAAACACACACACACAGTCGCCTCTTTCAAGTGTGTTGCCCATAGCTGTTTTAATTAAACCTCAGACAAAATCATGTATCATACGAAACAGTGATTGCTGTTATTATTTTCATCCTACAACGCTGCATAATACGACCCAATTACACATCCCCCCCCACCACACACCCACATATACACATAAAAAGACACACACACATAAACACACCAACACAGACTCTCTACGTCGATGTCTACAAAGACAAGGTTAGGCTAGGGAGGCGATATTCAGACACAATATCACTATGCGACACAGAGCCCTGATGATAATCGCTCTGTGAAAACACAAAAGTGGAACAAGCAATAAAGACTGAATAAAATAAATAAATATACAGAGATAGCATACAGATTATCTCTCTGTCATTCTCTCTCTCTCTCTCTCTCTCTCTCTCTCTCTCTCTCTCTTTGTGTCTATGTGTGTGTCTGTATGTGTGTCTGCCTGTGCATCATTGTGTGTCTGTCTACATGTAGATGCTATGTGTGTATGTGCCTGTGTGTGTGTGCGTGCGTGCACGTGTGTGTGTGTGTGTGTGTGTGTGTGTGC
>JAOTIX010000038.1:12346915-12361561 GCA_027123715.1 Gaidropsarus macrophthalmus
AAGTCTTTTATCACTGTTGATCAAGCAAGTCACAAGTCCTCAATCTGGCGACTTAAGTCTGACTCAAGTCAAGTCACTAGACTGGGAGTCCCCCCCATCTCTGTAAAGCGGTGCATAATAAAGAGACCGCTTTTACGTTCTACACAAATATTCTCCCCACAAGTCGGTTGAGAATGCAGTACGTGCAAAATACTAGTAAGACAAACAAATGGAACACTGAGCCATTGAATTCAGTGGCTTGCATACAAGCGGCTTGTATTTGGAATACAAGCCACCAAGTAGAATTACAAAATGTCTAACAAAAAAAGGTATGATAAAACATTGATGGTCCAGCTGTAGGCCTACAAATTTGGCACCCTAAAGACCAATACCAATCTAGTATACGGGCAAACAATGAAGACACAGTGACACATTGAGAATGTATTTAAAAGTAGCAATTCTTTAAACAGTTATTTACAATGTAACCAAAGACAATGCCACTGAGAGAGGTACAAACTGGTTTCCTCCTGCAGTTCGAAGTTGTTTTTCTTCAAATAATGAACTGAGAAATATTGTATAAAATAAAAATATTAGCTTCAAGAAAAAAAGTAGTCCAAGCATTTTAAACCTCTGCTTACCACTATGTACAGGACTATTTACATTCCATTATCCCATTTCAGACCAAATTTTGCAAAGAAATGAATTTACATTAAACAGATCAAACATTGGTAATCTGCTCATAATAAGTATGGCTGTCCTTTCAGTTATTTTAACAGGAGTACTTGAGATTAGTGCTTTAAATTCAATGACATTTTCAAGGAGTCCAATGCATTATGGGTGGATCATGCCTCTTCATTGTCTATGGGTTGAACAGGTCATGTCAATGGTATAAAAGACATAGCTAGCCTATGAGTGGCAATCCACGACCCAAGTGAACATGAAAATAAACATTTTTGCTGCAACAAAAAAGGACGGCAGAGTTCCCTCTTGAATCCAAGACACAGCAGTTCAAATCCCTTGTTCAAAATGAGCTGTAGCGTATGTGGCATGTCAAAGGGCACTCAAATGGAAATGAAAGAAAAACATTCTAAATGCACCCCTTAAACTTAACACACAAATTAAAAAGAAAATAAAAGAAATAAAACAAGGCTCAATATTGACTATTCAAAGACAAACAATTCCTAATTATACAATACCCTAATGGATTCCAAATTAAATATTGAAAATAAGCTGACTGATAATGGCAAAGTAATAAGACATGTTGATGATTTTGGTGCCACACTCAGCCAAGGTAACAAACATTAGTAGCTCAAGCCTACAATCTAATTTGATCAAAACTAACGGTGTCACCCCTTATATTTAGAAATCTAAATATCCCAAAACTACTTTTACCAAGACATAACTAAATGGCAACAATCACAAGAATGTTTTTTTTATTGTATTCTTATAATTTCCCTATCTAAGCCAATGGTAAACATGCAAGTTGATAAACGCATGAGTTCATTCTACACACTGACCCGACTCGCTCTTAAAACTTGGTGCCGCAAAAAAAATAATTAAAAAAGAATCGCAAAGATGTATGGAACACTCTTAAAATGCATAAACGCAAGGGATGCTGTTCCAGTTGGTGGTCGTCATCCTTCGCCTGCCGAGGCTGTGCGCCTCTCTTAAAATGTAATGATCTATGAAATATAAAATCTTAAGTTCACGCCAAGCTTCCCCCGCCCCCTGTGATTAAACCCTCTTAGGACTGCCCACTTTACTATGGCCTCAATAGTATGCACAATAAGTTAAGTGGGATCGGTGGGTCTGGCGCAGCGGCGCCGGGGGCTCTGGCGCTGCAGTCTTCTCTCACCACCTACCCTGAGCCACTGCCACGTGCCAGTGAGGTCTGGTGGTGGGAGCTCAGTGGGGTCAAGGTGGGATCACAATTGTCTGTGATCTGAAGTTAGAGGGACACGGTTGGACCTCGCCTGAGACGACCCACCCCATGGCTCCATTCAAGGCAGGCATTGTGCTTCCAGCCTTCTCTCTCAGCTCGCTGTGCAGTCAGTGTGTGAGTGTGTGTAATCCCCTCACGGCAGGGGGTGAGGATGAGAGAGAGGGACAGAGGGGGGGGGGGAGAGAGAGACAGAAGGGGAGCGAGAGAGAGAACAGAGTGAGAGAAAGAGGCGGAGAGAGAAGCGGAGACAGAGCAAGAGATACTGAGATAGTAAGAGGATAGAGAGGTATGTTAACATCGCTCGAGGTACTCGATAACCCGTGAGATGGATTTCTGTCCTGTGGTACCCACAGAACACTGATGAGACAGGCCAAGCGATCAGCAGACCCGAGAGAAACATGTAGAGCGCGCCAGGTGTAATGTGGGAGAGAGGGAGAGGAAATGGAACAGAGAAAGGGAGAGAGAAGAGGAAAACATGTTGATAATTGAGAACAGGTATCTACTGATTTAAAAAACATAGCTTCCTCGACACAAGACATCTAGGGGTGACAAGTTGCGTTGAATTATTAACTGATCTAAACTGGTGAATGTTGAGAGTTTACAGGTTCCTGGAAGTGCATAGTGACAACCCTGCTGGTGTGCTCAGGATTAAGTACCGTCATGCAGAATTACAGCAAGAAGGGCCCGGAGAAAGTATGTGTATGGATGCAAAGATGCCAGCGTGTTGATGTGAAAATTAGTGTCTAAATGAGCCGTGTGAAGTGATAGCATATTGAGGTGGCACTGAGCAGTTTGAAAATGATTACCTTGTGTTGGTATACTATCAGACACGTCGTGCTTAAGTCTACATTATACGTGTTACAGTTGGGAATAGGTTTTAAAATTGTCTTTGACACATGAGTGAACGGTGTGCATGCTTTTAAAACCCTTGCGACAAAACAAATGATGCCTGTCTGTGTGTGGATTTTAGGATAGCTTTGAAAGAAACCTGATGGGTCGATGCATGCGTTAAGCAATCCCAAACTTCGAGTTCTACGTTCTACGCACAATCCAATTACCCATCATTGCTGTGAAGCCAAATCAGTTGCCCACCGACTCTCGGATATTGAGCAGCAACATGTGCATTTGTTCCAAAGCCCCTAATTGTGTTTGCACTCTCCAACCCCCTAGCACTTGCGATACAAAGCTGCCCTCGTAATCATCGGTAATGACTAGGTGGCAGCACACCATGTGTATGGCAGATATATACTCACAGTGAGATTCATGAAGTTCAAGAACTTCTTGAGCATTTCTGTCATGATGGAGAAATCTCCTTTGGGTAGATGTTCCCTCACAGTAGTCACGTTCGCCTGCAGGGGGAGATCCAGGTACAGTGGCTTTCAATAATGAAGGTAAATGTCAAGCTTTTCCAATGCCTCATACATCTCTAAACATCTCTAGATGTATTCAAGTGAATGTTTAATATTATTAAAGAAAACATACGTCAGAGAAAATGAGTGTGTGTACATGTTTGCATGCAAGCCTTGGTGTGTGTGTGCGTGCGTGCGACCGTGCGTACCTGGCTCCCCTGGCAGAGGCACCCCAACAGCAGGGCGGTGTAGGAGGCTGCGATGCTGTCCTCCATGTGCTTGCCAGCATGTTGCAGAGCTGCAGTGAGTGGGGTACACAAGTTAACGCACAATGCGAAACATTGACCACAATTACTGCAGAGGAATAGTTACTTCACCCAATACCTCTAAATGGGCACAGATGGCATAACGAGGAATATGACCGCTGACATCAGAGGGGACTCCCTCTTCTAACACGGTTTGAACATTATAACCAGAAATGTACATTTACATTTAGCAGATGCTTTTATCCAAAGTGACTGGGATCGAACTGGCAACCTTCCGATTGCTGAACAACGTACTCTACCCCCTGAGCTACTGCTGAATTTACTTCCGTAACATGGTTAGGGACAGTTCAATCTAAACATATGTAGAACAAAAGGTTCTACATATGGACAAAGGTTCTGGAGAGCCGTTCATAGAATTCCCTGAGCTGAGCATGGTAAGTCACTGTATAAATTGATTATGGGTCCCAAATCCAAACCAGGACATTAAATAAATCTGCTAACAAAGAATATGTATATTAAATCTATCTAAGAATTGTTGAAGAACCATGTATGAATCTTTTCAATTGGTTCAGGTTTGAAAGATTGTGATTGGATACTTCCGCTCCGTAATAAAGCAATCTTGACTGCGGAACAAAGAAACAGCCTGCAGTCTGAACAACGTCTTTAAAGACTAGGCCCGGCTTTGACAGCTGACGTGGGTTTGCTCCTCACTCTAGACTGCTTTATGAATATCTGCTCAGTATTCATTCTTTTTCAGATGATATGACGCCATTTCTATTTATGTGTAAATGCAATACCCTTATGCATATTAATGTGTGCAAATTTCCAGGGAGGTTTAACGTCAATATCTAAAGTTTGGTGATTGGACCGTTTATCCCTAGCCTGGCCACCGCCCGCCTACGTACTTCCGCTCAATTGTCTTTTCCCTTCAGCCTAGGTCTGGGTTTGCTATATTCTTAGGTTTTCCCCGACCAAATTTTGTCCGGTCCAATCAGCGAACAGGCTGAGAGCGATGACGTTGACGTTATGCCCCAGTTTCAGTTGTAGTGAGTAGACCATGGAGAAAAATTAGAGCGAAGCTATTGTCTGTTGTAGCAAGGCTGCCGAATATCGAGAAATTAAAGCCGGAGCAACAACAAGCTTTGCTGAGTTTTGTTGGTAGCTGTGATGTTGTGGGGCTTCTCCCCACGGGGTTCGGGAAAAGTCGACCAAAGTGGTGTATTATCAATGACAAGATCCAGCCTCGACAGTTGACTGTCTGCACGCATCATCTGTTGTTCAAATATTAATTAAAAATGTGCAATTGTTCCCGCAGACTCTTAAACGTGATGAACAAAACCTGCAGCTCTCGTTGATTGACATCGTCAAGCAACCCTCTGCTCATTGCAATGGCGATGGTTGATGTCATAGACATCCTATATTGATTATATATAGAACGTAAGCCAACAATCAAATGTAACATTTTAGCGATTTTAGGATATTTTTGTGCCCATTTTTCCCAGACCAAAAGATACAGTATATGTTTCCTTAGTTGATTGTGCTTTGTGCACTTTAGAAGTTTAGCAAGCAAAATCTACCAATTAATTCAAGGAGCGTCTGTATGTGTGTGTGTGTGTGTGTGACGGGCATATCTCACTGGCGGTTTGTCAGACTGACCTAAGATTTTGGATGTGGCTTGTGCATGGCACGAAGTTGTGCATCCTCGATTTAGAAATTTTTTGCATTCGTTTTTCAAAAGATGATTATTTACATAGCCTGAGACACGGCAATTCCTTACAATTCCTTATCGGATTTAATCGATGAATAACCCAGTCTTTAGATCAGTCGAAAGAGTTCCCATGTCGTACCTTTATTGAGGTCCAGCTCCTCCTCTTCCTCGTCCTTCTTCTCAGGCTCCTGCGGCTCCGCCCCCTCCTTGGTCTCGGCCGCCACCCACTGGATCTCCCCGGACGTCTCCTTCCACTCGCCGCTCTGGTCCAGCGCCGGTTTAGGTGCCTCGCTGATTACGTCGTCCGTCTTGGCCTCTGCCAGGATGGCTGCCCGCTCTCTCTCCAGGAAAAGCTTGGGGGAGGAGACGCCATGTCATGACTCGTTAAGGAAATGGATGTGTGGATTCTATCAGGGTCGGGCCCTTTTTAATAATTCAAAAGGGGAGGAAAATGAGGGAACAAACAAGCATGTTGGTATAAGAACTGCCTTGCAGTCGGGGTCAGGAGGTCAGCAAGCGTTTATTTGTGAGAACTAAATTCCTATCGATACTTCCCTAGAAGGTAAAGCCATAAAACCATGTGGTTTTTGAATCTATAAGATGATGTGTTTTTTGATGTATCCCAATCTACAGTTGCCATTGAAGCCCTGAGCACTGAAGGAATTTGTGAGCATTCGGTGGCCACAAGAAACATAGGCTTGATCAATATGGACGATGCAATATAAGAGGACGCTCCTATATTATTGGCACCACGAGCGGAACCTGTTTGTATGCATAGGTTATTGGGCATCACAAACTATACTTATTGTTTAATGATCATACAGGGTCTTTGATAGTCAGGATCTGGCAGAACCCCTACCTTAACCAGGGCAGCAAGGGCCCCGGTGGCCAGGGGTTTGTCTGCGTCGCTGGAGGAAGGTTCGCCTAGGCATGGGTTAGCAGGCTCCTGGCCCGGCCCTGGCCCTGGCCCTGCAAGCTCCTCCCCGGACCCGGCTGGCGCTGGGTCAGTGGGCGGAGCCAGGCTGCTGTCATCCAGGCAGCCCTCGGACAAGGCGTAATCCATTTCCACCAGGCAGTGGCGGTTCCTGGAGCTGTATTCAACCAGGTTTATCAGCAGGCCCAGACCCTGGTGCAGAGAGAGAAGGGTTCATTTAAGTGAGGGCCTAAAAACAAACATGGAACAGAAACAGGCAGATAAAAAGAGTAAAGAAGAAAATACTTTGAGGGGGGGAAAAGCCAGGCACAAATGGTAAATGGACTGCTTTTCTACAACAACGTTGTACTCAAAGCTACTTTACAATGAAATACCTCACATTCACCCATTCACACACCGACAGCAGGTCAACCATGCAAGGCGACTACCAGCATGTCAGGAACAGGTGTCTTGTTCAACATTCGAACTGGCAACCTTCCGGTTACTAAACAAGCCGCTCTACTCCCTGAGCTACTGCTGCCGCACAAATAACCCACACAGATCAAATAAATGATCCCCCATGTCCATGCATATGGACATTTAGCCAACATAGTGCCTTCCATTATGCAATGGCATTAGGCCCCCTGCATAATCAAGGAAGTTATGCTGACCATAAAGAACCCTCCTACACAATAGCACTTCACATTACACAGAAGCACTCGCATTACACCGCAGCGCTTCACAAAACACAATAGCCCTTCACATCACAGTCCATCTGGGGAACGCTCACCAGGACGCGCACGTCAAACCGCTGCTCTTGGGGGATGAAGCGCGGGGCCCGCAGAACGCAGTTGAGTGCGGTCACGATGAGCTCGTCCTGCTCCCCGGTCTTGGTGCTCCCCCACTCTGTCAGCGTACGCCCGCAAAAAGCATACAACAACACGGAAGCCCACACATTAAAAGATGAAGTGAGTGGCCGTGACTTTGTTCATGCGGTCCTCGATGGATCTGGCCAACCGTTGAAATCCATTGTTGTGATGCATAAACCAAAAACACCGTCTGACTCTACGGTTAGTAAGGTCCTGACCACTTTACAGATAAACTACTGGTACAATACAATGGAGCTGGTGGAAGCAATGATATATTGTGCAGACAGGAATGAAATATTGTCGAAAGAAAAGTTCAAGATAGATTTGAGATTGAGTATTGCAATTAAGAATAGAAGACAAAAACACTATATCCTCTTTTTGAGGGGTTGGTGGTGGTGGTGGCAATATAACGGTTATGGGGGCATTATGGTTAAAAATATATTTTGTTGAGCAATCTAGCCACACAAATAAATAGATCCAGAAGCCACAAAGTGTTGGAACTATCCTGGAAACAGACATATTATGTCTGTTTCCAGGATAAACACGAGCTGGCTGATATTATCAGCCAGCCCGTGTTTTATTTGCTCTGGCATATGCGTCTGGCCCCACTTTCATCAAACTGATTTGCAGCAGTCCTGGCCTGGGTCAGGCCAATCTGCTAGTGTGTCATATATTTCGTTGCTTTGATTGGTTGTACATCTGTGCCCGTTGATAACGTCCCTTGGAAATCTAAAACTAACAGAGGTTCCAAAGCAACAGGCAAATGTATCCGGCCATGTTTGGCTTGTGTTGCACAACAATTGACTTCAAATGGTATTTTTGGAGCTAAATGTGCAGAGGCTGGAACACATTGCATTTTGGGAAGCCTGTTAAAATAGCTGGTTAATATTCCCACAGGGTATTTTATCTTGATATGGGCGGGGATTACGTCACCAGCCAGGTAGATGAAAGGGATGGTGGTGGTAGCGGAGGACTTACCGTTGTCGTGCGTGAGGTTGAGCAACACCCCGATGACGGCCCGCATGCAGTCCTCCACAGCCTTGCCCACGTTGCTGTAGCTGCAGTGGGGAAGCTCAGAGGATGAGCCCATGGAGCTGTTGTTCAGAGCCCTGCTGTAGCGCTGGATCATGTCCTCACAGCAGCGCAGGCCTCTGGTGAAGACACACACACACGCACACACACACACACACACGGCTGTTGTTAGGACCAAAATACGTATGGCCCAGCTGGCTGAGGTAGCCTGGTTCTACCAGACCATGTACTTCATTTCATTTGTACAGAGGGTCTCGAATCGCTCAATTGACAAACGTTTTCTCACTGGGAGGCGGGTGTCTGTTGAAGTTTAAAACTATTGGACCTGCCCAGTGCCACTCAGGATCTGCCACAACCAATCAATATAGGATGTCTGACACCAACCATCCCCAATTGCAAATTCTAAATAAATATTTGATCGTAATGACAGAGATAATGTGTGCAGTCAACAGTTGAAGCTGGGTCTTGTCATTGATAATACGCCACTTCGGTCGACTTTTCCCAAACTCCATGGGGAGAAGCGCCCCAACATCACAGCCACCAACAAAACTCAGCAAAATGTCTCGATATTCGGCAGCCTTGCCGCAACATTCCGAATAGCTTCGCTCTCATCTTTCTCCATGGTCTTCTGACTACAACTGAAACTGGCGCACAACATCAACGTCATTGCTCTCAGCCACTCCCTCTGTTCGCTGATTGGCCCGCCCTAATTCTGGTCGGAGATAACCCAAGTATATACAGCAGACCTACTACTGAAGGGAAAATACAATTGAGTGGAAGTACGTAGGCAGGCGGTGGCCAGACTATGGCTGAAGGACACAGAGACAAAAAGGAGACGGCTAGTTTCAACCCCCAAAAAAAGCTTTTTATATCACGAAAGAAATAATGGCGGCACAGCCTTGAAATACTATTTCATACTTTCAAGAACATGGACAGCAGGATATAAGGCAGGTAAATTCGCCAAAATAAACCAGCTGGAGAGGTACACTGCTGATTGCATAAATATCTGCCCTTTTGGCTGGCGGCCAGGCTGATCTATTGGCTCAGCCCTAATTAATATATATGCTAAATCAGATGAAGTTTGAGGGCCACACCATGGCACATTTTGCACTCTTTCTTCATACTTGGGGAAAAGACATGCTTGCCAATAGCGGGGCACTAATCAAGCTCTGCAAACGAGCAGTGAGATAACCACTCGAGAGAGCGTTCCTTCAGAAAACACGGAAAATTGGGATTGATCTGTTTGACAGCAGTAATGGCATTTTCAGGTTTCTCACCGGGCGGAGGAGACGATGAGCTGGGAGTCCTTGTAGGCAATTAGGTAGCCCTGGTTCTCTGGGTTCTGCACGGTCACCTGTTAGGGTTTGCAGAGACCATGAGGGAATCAAATGGAGACAGGAGGGGACGGTAGATGGTGGGGTGGGGTTGTAAGACACATATACTTATATTCTCAGGTCAGACCGTATTTGCAGCACATTTTTTTCTTCATCTGCAGCTGAATTCAATGAACGGCACTCTTGAGCACGTTGGTGGAAATACACCTTGAGTAGTGGTACTTACGCTCTCCAGCACTCTCAGACACCGCTCGGCTCCCCACAAGGAGGCCACCAGATTCTCCTTGTCATCCTCTTCGCTCAGGTTCTCCACACACTCTTTTACTGTGGGTAAACACACACACAGGATTAAAATGCAGTTTCACGGTAGATCAATTTCACAGTGAATCAGACGGGTCGGAAAATGCTCCGCTGAGTTTTGTTTTTGCCTCTGCTGTTTGCAAGGAAGGAAAAGATGGCACCATTATCCAGACATCTTCAAGATGCCCACACAAGCTAACACAAAACAATTATTTGGATTAATCACTTCTATAAAATGTCATAAATAATTCGTAAAGCAATACAATTTACCAGAATCATAAATCATGTCTTAAGTGTGCATATTTTTTTTTCTTGCACTCAGCAAAGAAACGTTAACTATTGTAATGTTCCATGAACCAAATATTTCATTTGGACAGCAACATTAAGCAGCAACGGTTTGACATTTGTACTTGATTAATGACTGAAGAGATTAATCGATTATCAAGCTGCTTCAATCAATAAAACGGGCACACACACCCACACCCACCTTTGTCTACGATGTGGTCAAGGCCACCGAGGAGTCGCAACTCTTCCTTAAACCAGTCCCCGGCTCTCTTGGAGGTCAGCGAGAGCAGAGTCTCCATCGCCAGGTGACCCGTCTGAAACAGACAGACAGACACACACACCCACAGACAAAGACACAAACACACACACGCACAGTCAGCAACAGCACTGATGAGTTAGAATTTCTACCCACTTGATTCAAACAATAGAAAGTTTTAACTTCCATTTAGGATAAGCAATAAATGCACTCTGGTATTAACCCTTTACACCTGGTATATATCCATATATCCAACCCATTTCCCACACCCGCATAAATGGATCTCTAATGATCGGCTATCCCCCCTTGAGCATTAGCGGGACGATCCATAGCAATTCAAAAGACATGCTTGGAGAACTAATGGTACACAAGAGACAAAATAATGTCCTAACTTTCTTATGCAATGCATGCTGAAGAAAAAGTAGCCATGTACATGTATGCTCCTTGTGCATTTTAGCAGGGGTTGCACTACAAATGATTGCAACTATAACTTGTAATGCCGTTAACAATGTTCTACGATGCCAGCACGGCTCACCGTGATGTTCTCCAGGTCCAGGTGCTTGTTGTGTACTGTATCGCAGAGCTTGCGTATCTTTTCCTTGACCTTAGCCACCTCCTTGGAGGTGAGCTGGTCCTGGTGGGCCAGCTGGCTGTCCAGCTGACTCGGGGTCAGCTGGTCCTGGTCCAGCTCCAGCAGCTTGATCATCAGCTCCAGACAGGCCCGGTCCAGGTCCATGTTCAGCCGGTCGCGACTCAAGATGTACATCAATGCGGCAGTGCACAGCGCCAGGTTCTGTGATACGCAAGATGTCAGGGGCTACGATCCCAGACCAGGTATCGACAGATGCATGCCATAAACTGAATAAAACTAAATTCAGCTTGCCACTGGAATGGGCTGACCAAGTATGGTTTTCACTTCTATATGAATGTTTTGATTATAGGTGTGTTGGCAAATCTTTTATTGGGCAAATATGGATTTTGGAATATGAAGTAGATTGGTCTAAATGATGCCTGAATGATGCCTGAAGGATCTTGGGAAAAGCCTAATGTTACAGATGGTGCTAATTGCGACCCTAAAGCAACACCATGTAGTTTTTCAACCTTCAGAATACATTTCCAAGACCATAGCCTGACGTGAAAACCCCTTCTGCAGAGTTCGATGGTATTGTTTGCTTGTCAACAAATACACGTGTATCCCCTCGTGTAACCATGACAGATTTTACAACAGTAGTAGAAGACAATACCGTTTCCCAACCGAGGGGGACCCCGAGAGCAAAAACAACGTACATGGTGTTGCTTTAAGGTAATGAGTGGGATGCCTTGAGCTGTATTGATGTGACCAGATTAGAATGTATGCAAACAAAGCATGCTCTTTGTGGGAAACAGGTTATTGAAAGAAAAAAAAGCTAAATAGCAGCTATACAAGTGAAAAATTCTACAATTTTGGAGAAATTATCAAAACGCTGTTTCACTTGGCTTTCAGATAATGAAAAGTCGGAAAAGTACGAGTGTACCGACCGGATGCTGCGGTGCGTCGCTGATCATCTTGAAGACCTGCGCCACTTTCCCTCTTGCACGCAAGTGCATCCTGAAACTGGGCATGGCGCAGCGTGTGGCCAAGCTGATGATACTGGAAACAGGAAGGAGGGAGAGGGAGACGGACAGACCGAGGTGAAGTGAAATTGAGACCGATATTTGGAGGAGCAAGGGAGGAAAATAATTAGAATTAAAAGTGGTTTTAAATCAAAACATAACCTGTAACAGATATGCATAACTCAAGACTCTTAAAGAAATTGGAAATACGGTTGAAATTGGTCCATGGGGCAGGATTTGCTGGTTTAAACTGTGATGGAAAAATATATTAACTTGAATTAATTTGTTAAAAAGACCACTATAAAATCAGGCAAGGGAATAAACATTTGTTTTATGCCCTGCCCATAGTTTTCCACACCATTTCGGGAACAAAGTGTGAAGCAAGATATCCGAGCCGCAACAAAACAAAAAGTGTAGCGTGGTATACATCAACACCTTTTTAAAGTCCAGCAAAATACATATCCCCCTGGGGTGTACAGCAATTAGTTTTTTCACTGATGCTTTAAATGTCGCATTCTCAGCTTTGTCTCCCATTAACAACTGCCAAGACATTCTATGCCATTCAAAAAAACAAGAACAAAAAACAGACCCCATGTAAAACTCGCTGCTGACGCAAGAGGTTTCGACGCTTTGGTTAGAAACAAATTATACCATAAACACATTTCTGCCTAATCGGATAATAGGCAGTGGAGTCCAACTAATACATCCAACAGATAAGCAAGGACGAAGTAACGCAGCAGGGGGCACTGAAGGAAAAACAACTACCCGGGCACCAGAAAAACAATTAAAATTTAGCACCAGCACAGCACAAACTGGGCAGGGACAAATCACATACGGAGCAAACGACTGGGATGGGCTCCTTCTCCTCACCTAAGGCATCTCGTGTTGAGTGGCTGGCTGCTCTTCAGCCCCGTCTCCAGGTACTCAAAGTCATCAGTGAATTCCTGGTTCTCTCCAAACTCCACCACGTCGTTGAAGTGTTTCACGTGCTGCACCACGGTGTACAGCTGTGAGGGGACAGTGAACAGACCAGTTAATACTGGTGTGTGTATCAGTGTGTAAACGCCATATATAGGATTGCGTAAAATCTGTATACCATCACTCCCATAAGCAGTGTTACCTCTCATCTGTGAAAGCACACATGTATGGGGGAGTGGGTGTTTGTCTGCAGTCATCAAGAAGGAATTGACGGGACTCATTAAGCTAGACGCTAGAGATATATAGGAAGAGCAGTATGGATACCTGAGCCCATCTGTGGCTTGCCGACTACGTGATGTGGTGCCAAAATGCCCATTTTGACGGTAAGGCAATTTAAAACAATTGTTCAACTCATGACTCACACGTTTGAATTATAATATATGTATATATAGGTTTGACATGTTTTGACACACACACACACACACACACACACACACACCAGTACACAAGTAAATTACAGATTCCAAACACACACACACACCAGCACACGGGTAAATTACAGACTACAATCACACACCGTTTCTAAATAACACAGTGGCTCGCCCTCACACTGCGGGAGTCTGGGAAATGGAGTCTCTATCCCTGTAACTAATACTTAGAGATCCACTTTGAAGCTCTGCTGCAAAATATTAAGCTTGGCTTTTAGTTCACACTCCTAAATATACTGTAGCAGAGTAATAGTTAGCTTCAGCTGAACGATGCTTCATTGCATGCTTTAAATAATGCTTATAATCGTACTATTTTGTCAGATATCTAGAAAAACATAGGATGTTTGCATCTGTTTTTTTGGGTTGGCAACATATTTTACAATACGTCTTACTTATTCAGTTATGCAATTGCAGCCTAAGAACTCATACACACAGTCAATATTTCCTGTTGTCCTCTTGGATCTTTTCATTAATTTCATTCACTCGTCTCTGAGTTTATTGGAGTTTAATTCAGCTCCCATCACGGTCCTGCGTGTTGCCTAGCATTGTGAACGACAGGAAGTGAGGTATGCATCATTTACTCCGCTTTGTTCACACCTGCGGGCCATCAATATTTCAGAAGACTGCCAGGCACCCAGGTGGAAGATCACGATGTTCTGGGAGTTTCCTGGAGTTACTGCAGTGTTTCTCAGATTGACGCAGTGCTTGCCTTACAGCGAATACTCTCTCACCTCATCAGAGATTCACAGAGACACTGTCAGCCCAAATTCTTAGCTATAGTTCTGCACGTTACTGCATGTCACGATTCGACTCTATATAGGTAGACCACCAGATGAATTACGTTTCTTCTGCTCTGTGCTGGGTGTAAGATAGTAGACAATCAAGATTCAAGATGGTTTTATTGTGATATGCACAACAATTACAGAGCAGTCGCTGGCAATGAAATTCTTTAGTCCTGGGCTCCTCCAACAGTGCAATAAATCAGTCAATTAGTCAATCAGTAAATCAGTGCATCCTGTTGAGGATGGAAGACTTGGTAACCTGGTTACGGTGGTGACCAGGTTACCTAACCGTGTTTATGATCATGGTTTTATAAAAACACATGTGCATATTGACTCAGTGTCTTACTTTGCATGCAGTCAGTCTGTCATCTGTCATTTGTATCTGCCGATACAGATCTGATTCTATACAGATCTGATTGCTGTACGTGACTGAACTATAGGTTATATTGTATTAGTTTTACTATCAAGTTCACAAAATTAACAATGCAAAACGAATCCCCCTTCGAATGCCCCTTGCCCTAACACCAGAGCTGTGGTTGTAGGAGTGTGACCCTGGCCCTAACACCAGAGCTGTGGTTGTAGGAGTGTGACCCTGGCCCTAACACCAGAGCTGTGGTTGTAGGAGTGTGACC
>JAOTIX010000038.1:12405705-12415894 GCA_027123715.1 Gaidropsarus macrophthalmus
GGAAAATGTGCAGATGAAAGCAACCTCATCTGTTAAGGAACAGCCCCATTCTCAAACCAAGACCAAGTGCGTATAACCCTAACCGGACTACGTTGTGGTCTGGAAGATCTGTCCCATGTAGCGGCCATGCGCTTTCTGTGTGGCAGTTCATGTTTGTTTTTAGATGTCTCCACACTAAAGACCAACTCCTGCTTGGTAAGTGCCAATAAAAATAACTTGAGATATGCACTACATCAAGCAGGGTCACAGAGGAGTAACAATGGCATCCCTCTCTCTCCCTCTCTCTCTGAGAGAGCAAGAGAGAGGCCATCATCCCAAACTCATGTCTTTCTACCACAAGAGGGCAGCGTGGAGCTAAGGATTTACGATGGCAGGAGTGGTGACCGCAAACCCATTCCTCTGAAATACAACCGATGTATAGCTTTTACATGCCTGTGACTATATGAAAACAGCAGGAACCACTTCGATGTGAATATGTATCAATCAAATCCCAGATAGAAAATAATTTTGAAACCCAATACATTTAATTTGCGTTTTATTTATTTAAAGTCCAAGTCATCAACACAATAAATATAAAACATTTAAATTGATAACACAAGACAATGACATATTTTGAAATTGCTTGGCTTCATTGGGCTGAAAAGAATGAAGCGAAGCAATTCTTGCCCCCTCCAGACCGACTAGCTTATGTTTGTTATGCAGAGGATGCAGTGGAAGTGTTACCTTAAGAAATAACAGAAGCCATAGCTTTCCACTGGGAGATAACTGACTTATTTGGCAACACAAGTACAAGCAATACAGTTAAGTCAAAGTCAAAGAACGATACCTCAAACACAAACCTGCAAGCAGGACTGTATATTAACAAACCAAACTATTATTTGCTTTCCGCACATTCACAAAACTGCAGCGATCCATGGGCAAAATGGACACCAATAGCAGGCTTATGCTGGCATGTATGAACATTTTTCAAATGTTTGAAAAACACATTTTATTTAATTTATTTTCTACCCCTAGCTACCAGGCCATGAAGTACCTGGTTGTTGGTTAGTGTGCATTACATGCTATAAGAAATGTAACTCATAACAAATGCTTAAAACAAATAAGAGTGCACACCAGGACCTTGTGAGATCACAACAAACTCATCAATAACAATCTCATTCATACGGTTTAGTAAGAATTGACTGAATGACATTCAGAAATAAAAACTGAAATCACATCAATGACACACCCACAGCTGAAGATTTAGCTTTTAAAAAAATAAAATCATGAAGTCGTCCGTAAAGTACCGTACAGAGTATGCAACAGTACCGCAATGTCATACTTACCAGTGTTAAAGAAACGGGTCTAGGATTAAGATCTACAACAGCATACATTTCTCCCAATGAGGTTATGGAAAGGCGCTATAGGCCCAATCTGTACCTCTTTGTCCATTGGATTTCCTAGCCTGTACTGCACACTGCATGTCACAGTTGCAGCAACAGTGGATCTACGCAAGGAGAAAACTATTTAGATTAGTACACTGATCACAGAGGCCGGAAGGCAATAGCTTGGGCACCTAAGGGGGTCCTTATTTACTTGGCACAAAGTGGTTTAGACAACAAAAACAATCAAAGGCCCCGCACCTATGCGACCTCAGGTTAAAGTAAAAGCGTTTGTGGACTTTACAGAACCATAAATCAATTCAAATTCTATTCTCATTTCCCCGTTAAATGCATATCTTCCAGATGGGTGGGAGGGTGGGGGATAGAGGACAAGCAGGGCTTCTTTGGTGAAAACAAAAGCACAAGAGTTCCCTGCAGATACTACTTATTCTTTGGGGGTTAGAGATGCTATCCGGGGTGCGTGGTTTGATTTACACCTGACTGACGGGCAGGTCGGCGGCATCCAGATCAGGGGGGGACGAGACGGGCGGGTCGGGCTCAAAGCTGCTGCGCCGTCGCCACGGCGACTCCAGTTCGGGGACGACCGGCGGCCGGCAGGTCACGGCGGCAGGCGGGACGGGTGGGCGTGGCTGGGCCGCGGCAGGAGGCTCATGAAGTGCTCGCTGTCCCAGGCCAGGCTGCGCGGGACGTGGTCGTTCCGCGACACTGGCGCCCCCCCAACGCTGGTGGTGCTGGTGGAGTTGAGGGGCCCGGTGCCCTGGTGGAACGCAGGAGGCAGGTACGGCCGGGCAAGGGGCAGTGGCGCTCGCATGGGTGCGGTAGAATGTGGGAGGGCAGGGACGGCCACATTGTTCCTGGGATGGGTGAGTGAGAGGGGGAGAGAGAAGGAGAGACATACACACACACAAACGAGAATGCATGAGAACTACAGAGAGTGCAGCTCCACAGTGATATTGCATGAGGCCAGTGTCAAGCGTGAAGAGAGATGGTTACGGACTCTAAATAGGTCCACAGGTCTGCAGTTCTCGAGAGGACTCTGAACACAGGAACAAAAGACAAGCAGCAGCGGTGGTAGTAGTAGTAGAAGACGAAGTAGTAGAAGCACTAGTAGTAGTAGTAGTAGTGTAGTAGTAGTAGTAGTAGATTATAGCTTGGTAGTGGTAACAGGAAGCAGTAGAGAACAGCGCTGTTAAGACGTGGTGTGGAGAGGATGGGAAGCTTATCCGCTGGTGGTCACTTCACTCTCTGAAACAAACAAACACGCCACACGGAGGGAGACAGGAGACAGATAGTGAAGCATAGTGTTAAAGTGAAGTACAGAGTAGCGTTAGTCATGAGTCACATTGTTAGACCAACAATCTATCTACCAGATAATAAAAAACAATAAAAGACCTCGACTTAACGTACGACCCAAAGTCTCACTTGCGGTTTGATAGCACCACGCAATACAAGCTAAAAACCCGACTGAAAACATCAACCGTGTTTTAAAAAACCCTGAAACGTCGAGTGAGGGCGGTGGCTCAGGGGATTAGTAGAAGGAGAGTGAGGACTAACACCTGAATTCTGTGGCTGAGGGATACGTTTTCACATACAGGCAGCGGACAGGAGGGAAGAAGACAGACAAGCAGGAAGTCACACATCTAAGACAGGTGCACAGCTGCAGAAGGCTGCAGAGAAACGGAGAAAAACACAGAGAGGGTGGGAAGGGAGGGAGAGAGACAGTGAGCAGTGAGCATGAGCCAGATGCCTTTACATTGTCATACACAGACAAAGCGAGGAAGGCTGAAGAAAAACAATGAAAGATCTGTGCCTGGATATAGATTCGATATATGCAAAGATCTAGTCCGGTGGTTAGCCAATTTGGTGGGAGCGCAGGTATATGAACGTGTCACATGTATAATTGGTCAATATGGGAACATTGTTTAAAACATCGAACGGTAAGATGAACTCATAGCAAATCAAAAACGGTGTGCAGAAGCAAGCAAGCAGGGGGCAGTGGTTGCAATTGCTCTTTGTGAAGTCAAGTAGAACATAAAACTCAAATGACACGGAGCATTCGATGAAGATAAACCGAGACATCCAAAATGTAGCAAAAACGTCGCTTCGGGTTGGTTGAGATAAGATTGGTTTAGTATAAAGTGGGGTCAAGGGCAAAAACCAAAAGGAGCCAAAGCCAAAGAAAAACCAAGCTTAAGACTGAGAGGAGCACGCAGTGAAGCGCGAGGCCATGAATATCCATGAGCTGTGTTTTGGTTCACACAAGCAACGCAAAATCCATAAGAGGGACATCAATATGGAATGTCCCTAAAATAAGAATCAGACAGACAAGACCAAGCGTGAATAAAGTTGATAGCGTTTTTTAGGAGGAGCGGGGGTGGTGGTGGGGGGGGGTTGACAAGGGTGATTCAGAGTTGAGGACGTACGTGCTGCTACACTCCCCGATTCGAGTTGTATACCGCTGTATACAGGGGTTGGACAGTCGTCTGCCCTGCCGCATCTGCAACAACACAGTGCAAAGCTGGATTAGAGCTGGCGAGACGGCCAGGCGCAGGAGGCCGGAGGAGAGGGAAGGAGGAGGCAGTGACTAGATACTTGAAGGAGGAAGGGAGTAAGGAAGGAAGGAGGAAGGGGGGTGTGACGAGATACTTGAAGGAGGAAGGAGGAGAGTAAGGAAGGAGGGAGGAAGGGGGGGTGTGACGAGATACTTGAAGGAGTGAGGGAGAAAAAGGAAGCAGGGAAAGGTTTGGTGAATGAAGGAGGGAGGGAGATGGGAGGAGGAAGAAAGTGAGGGATGAGAAGGATGAGTGTGATGGAGGGAGACAAAGGAGGGAAGAGTTGGGATAAGGAAAAGGAGGAACGGGAGGCAGAAGGAAAGCTGAAAGGTTGTAACAACAACAACAGAGTGGACGGGAGATGACCGGGATTGGAGCAGAGAAGGACCGCGACAAAAGATGGAAGTGCTCCTTCGTTTCCTCTAAGATTCTTCTCTACGCCGTTTCCTCAAAACAACCCAGAGGCGATCGCATTCACCACGACTGCACCATGAACGCCTTGTTTCTGTATGCTGGCATTATGTGGCCCGTAATACACACAAACAACGACACACTGCACAAACTACAGATGCTGATAAGCCAAGAGGACAGAGCATGAAGCCACACACACCCTCCCCAACCAGGCACGTGTCGAAGGGACAAACAACACAACGACCACAAGTTGGACACACAACAAGGTGTCTACGACGCAAGCACAAGAGATGACCTTTAAAAGAATAGTGAGACCAAAGAAAAAGCGGAAAAGTCAGAAATAGCAAGTTAAATAGCAACCATTTCATCTGGCGGATCACCGGATTACTATGTGTGGTCTTGACACATTTTGATCTGGAAACGTGTGCAGGTCACTAAAGATTTTCTCTCTTCGCTTTCTGCTACTTGCAGCCAGCATAGTAGTGCAGTCTAAAGCCAGAGCAGTGAACAGTTACCATTATTGGGATGCTGTGTGTCTGTGAGACCATTTTTGTGTGTGTGTGTGTGACCTTGTTTGATTAAGTGTGTATGTGTGCGGGTCCGCGTGTGAGTATGTGTGTCTTTCTTGTTTGTGTCTTACAGTGGCTGCTGATCTCCCGGGGCCCCTCTGGGCCACAATGGCTCCCGAGATGGCCTTGATCCAGCTGTGCATCTCCTCGGGGCTGTCCGCCTGAAGGGGGAACAGGCAGCCCGGGTCAATAGGATCAATAGACAAACAGTTACACTTGCATCTCACAACTGAATGAATGGATAACAGATTTGGTCGTTGGTCTTCACCTGTATATAAAAGGTCCTAGATTGGGTGACGACTTCAAACAGGTTATCCCTCATCAGAATATCACTGCACATATAAAAGAGAACAAAACGTTGGCCCACGCTGGATGAATTCCAATGAATGCCAATCGCATCCCAAGTATCCCAAGCATGCTGGACAGCATTAAAGATGGATGTGTGGGGGAGAAAGTGTACAATGCTGGGGGTTCTCGTTATCCACCTCTGTTTACACTCCTGCACTTTGTGCACTTCCTTCAGCAGAATCGTTCTCAGTGGCTCCTTCTCCTGGGGGCACACAAAAAGAGAAGAAGAAAAGAGATAAAAGCATTTTAAAACATCATACAGTGCTGGATTGTTGCGGTGTCCATATGAAATGTAAGAAGGCCGCCAAAGCAGGGCTGTGCGAAAAGAGCTTGCGCGGCGTTATCTCAATGACGCATCAAGGGCTGACATCATGAGGATGTCGGTTTAGGTTGCACAAACACATTTCCTGCTTCCATGTGGGCGAGTGCGAGTGAGACACCGGGAGACAGACTCCATGTCCTTTCGGTCTGTAGTTGTTGCTGACCCCCGCAGATGTTCGTCACTCGTGTCAAATAAGGGAAAAACGGGGCCTGGGGGGGGGGGGGTTCAGGCGTGTGTTGAGGCCCCGGAGGCAGCCCCGGGAGCAGGGAGGCGATCAGGCGTGTGAGGACACGTAGAGTGGAGGCAGTAAATTCCACAGTGTTTTTTTCGGGGGGGCGTGTCAGAACATGTCAGAACTCAGACATGCTGTATCTGATGACAGCCTGTCAGACTTTGCTGAAGGGATAGGCCCCAGCCTTGCATGTACAAAGTAAAGCTAGTGCAATAGGCATTAAAATACAAAGTATTACCAGATCCGATTTGAAGTAACTCATTGAGTTTTCTTCTAGGAGGAAATACCGGCGCTTCCAGTTCCGCATCTAGGGGGACAAAAAAAAACAAAATTAAGTTTAGTATTTACGTTTTGAGAGTATTACGTTCATTGCCATGCAGTGTTGGCAAATACTGTAGGGTCCTCACTTTGCCAGAAAAACATTAGTCTAATGAGGCTATTTTTTTTTTATCATAATTGCACCCAGGAGTAAATATGACAATGGCCAGCCAATTGAAAGTTACACATTACAATTGGCTTGCTAAGCAACGTTAAAAATAGGTTTCTGAATACCAATCTGACAAAACACATATGTGTTTTTATAGATGCATTTCATTAATATGTGTATTGTTTTCATTCAAGATGGCTGCAAAGTGAATCAGGCCAATAAGAGGACGCCAGGCTCTCTGGACCTGGGGAGGTACAGAGGCACTCACCACGGCGCCCTGCTTGACACAGTATCCCGACTTGATGACCGTCTGCTCCTGCATCGGCCTGCCAAGGAAGTACGGCAATTGGCTGTGGGAGCGTCGCATGGCATCGTGTTCGGCTCCCTCTGCGCTGTCGCCCCCTTCGTGCTGGTGGCCCAGAAAAGGGAAGATGATGAATGAATGATTATTTACTTAAACCAATTTGTGATGAGTCATTTTGAGTGTAATTGTTTGAAATGGCGTAGCTCAATCAGCTACTATATAGTAAGGATACAAGTTTTAAGGTATAACTCAGTATGAAACCATTTATATTTTGACATGGCTCCAAGTTCAATTCTGAATCAGAATATCCTTCACCTGAATGGTTCAGGGAATCCATCTTGCCCATCAATCACATTTGTGTGAATGAGACAATTGTCATAGCCTGGGAACTCTCAAGCGCATGTTTCATTTGCTGTGCAGATACGGTCTGGCAACTCTTGCGCTTACTCATACAAAACGAAATCTGCACGGTACAGGACAGACCAATCAATCATAACTTTTTTACCTAATACGAGGCGGGAAAAATACGATGATGTTGTAGAAGAGCAATTTTGAGGCAACAACAACAGCAAGGATTGCTGCTGATGTAGAATGGTCGGTTGATTTGTTCAGAAAAAATCACTTCACTTCAAAATGTTTGCGTCCAAAGGCATTTGATCTGTACCCCTTTACAAATTAACAGAAACATTCCAGACTAATCACAGTTTGCATTTCGTCTGGCGATGCCAAGCTCAATGGTGAGGAATATACTTTATAATACAGACTATACAATCAACAACAAAAACACAAAATAATATCGGTGCTCAGTAGTGGATCCTCTGATCATACATTAAAATAAACAGATCGGGATCTGTAATTGCCTTCCCTGATCGCTGCACCCTTACTGTACATTCACAGTGCATTTGCATTACACTTTACAACTAGAATCAAATGTTGACTATACAACATTGACAGTAGGCTAGAATCAATGACTAGGACTAGGGCTACTTCAAAAACGCTGTTCTAAAAACTGTTTTCATTTCGCTTCAGAGTCCATTTCGGTATACATTTGGCAAAATCTGTGTTTATTTGGGACAATCATTCCGTACATACGATTGTGGAGTAATTCTGTTTTGAATGAATATATCAAGTTACTTTACATCAAGTCACTTTCCGTGTTTAATGTGAATGGCGAGCCGCCCCTTCAAATGTATAAACTAGAACGAACATTCTGAAGGGTGAGAAGAAAAACGACATAGGTGGAGTGGACTTTGTGGAGTTTTTCCTGATAATACTAATGGGAGCAATGGTGTCAAGCCATCCCCAGCGATACTAACATCAGTCTACCACGTTACCTGTGTTTCAGTGACGATGGGCACTCCTCCTATGATCTCTGTGCGGTAGGAGATCTGCTTCTTTGAGCCCATCACCTCCTGCAGCACCTTCTGTGTCTCCCCGTTGTGCTGCCCATCGCATGGTTTTGGCACCTGCAAGGGTACCTTATAATAAGCCCCAGTGGACAGACATTGGACATTTACATTTAGAGCATTTTGCAGATGCATTTATCTGTGATGCGAGTGTGTCTCACAGTGATCTTGGTGGCTTTATTGAGGGCATTGACCCAGTCCACCAGGTCCTGCTGATCATTGGCCTGCAGGAAGAACTTTCTCATGCCAGCGTTGATGACTACACACAAGAAAAATAAAAAATAGAGAAAATACAGTGAAGATGATTAAATTATACTGCAGACAATACTTTTGATTCTGTATTAAAAACACAATTGTGTGACCAAACATTTCCATAAATTCTGTTTTTTTCACTATCACTCCACCAAACATCAACTAGCTCAACTGGCTCAGCTAGCAGACTATTGTGGCTCTTTCACTCCTCTCTGATTGGCTAAATCAAATGGCTGGAAATAGGTGACCAATCACGTGCTGAGGAGGGTGGCACATGCACGCATTGATATATAGGAATAGGAGGAAGCACATCCAATGCAGGGCTCGATTTAACAGCCGTGTGAATCTAGATCACCAGGGTAGAAGACAAACCGTGGCATGACCCACCTAGGGAGTTGATATTTTTTGCATCGTCAATGCACAATCTGCGTCATCTTCCACTGGCTATATTGTATAGGATTCCAGTTTCATTAACATAACATGGAATATAAAAAAAAACAAAAAAACAAAAGCAAACACAGCAGTATCTTATCAGTACTAACGTGTTTTGTCAATAACAACCTACAGTTGCCATGTTGGGAATTAACCTTCGGGCCCGCACCATCCACATCTCACGCAGATACTTTCCAATAAAAATGAAAACATATTTTGAATTAAGTAATTGTATGCAGGCAGTTGACGTAGTAGAGAATCAAGAATCCCATCTAAATGTGGCAGCCAGAAGGGCCTTGTTTGAAAACATCTCTGGTACGGCCGGAGGGTTGTGGTGGTCAGGTTGGTCAGGTTGTGATTATGATGTCAAGTAGCATCCTGTTGAAAACTTGACAGAATCTGGTGTCCGGGCATACCGGCCGCAGTTAGTATACACACACACACACACACACACACACTCTGGTAGTCATAGTGTCTCCAGTAACGCATAAACTCCCTCGCCCACACATCGTCCTTATTAAATGGGAATGGATCACATAAAAATATATCACGAGCCATGCCTTCCATACTCCAGACCAGGGATGATGGCTTGTGTTTATACAACATGATTCGGTCAGGTCAAGGGTGAAAAAATATATTCATATTCGTTTATTTGAAAAAAGTGGTTACACATGGGGTCGAACTTGTTTTGTGAAAGATAAAATGGAAAAAAGGCACTGCATTTGCAGTTTAGAAGTCAAGATGTGTGTTGTCTAAACAGACAAGAAGAGTTAATCGGGGCCCAGATCTGGTTAATGCATGTGGGAGGAAAGAGGTGAGGCAAGGAAAGACTTTGGAGACTGGACCGTGGTCCAACATAGTACAATTATATAGCTAGAATCTTGTCTAGAATCTAGAGTGCAGAATCTATCAAGACTTCTAAAAGAAAAACCTCTGCATCTCGGAATGTGTTTTCCAGTATATGGAATATACTGTATACTAACATCCATTGTCGGTCATCGGTCGTTGTCATTGATGCGAGCGTGGGACTACTGTACAGCTTCAATTGCATCGACGGCACTCATGCTGACCTTGTGAGAACCCATGCGTCTGTATGTCACGGAGAGGCACTACCGTGTTTGTTCCCATCAAGCCGTTCCATTTATTACCGCGATTGAGTTGAAATAACTCAATCTAGTGACATTGTGATTTCTTACCGAAGCAAAACTCTGCCTTGGGCCTGAGCTTGGTCGCATCGCTGACCTACAAAAAATTAAAACAGAGGGTTTAGACAGCAACATAGCTAGATATTATAAAGTAAACCTTACAATAGTACTGAGGTTTATGGAACATTTGAATCATATGCATATGTATTCTTACTTTGGAGATGTATGTGAGCTTGAGAGAGCCAACACATTCTGCGCCAATAGGTAAGTTCTGCAGGGGGGGGGGGGGGGGGGCACCAAAATTAAAAAAATTTTGTTTTAAAAAAAAAAGAACCCACAATGACGAGTGCAAAATAAATAAATTGGAAAAAAGCCATGCGTTTAAATTTTAAATAATTTAGAAAAAA
>JAOTIX010000038.1:12436176-12450203 GCA_027123715.1 Gaidropsarus macrophthalmus
CACACACACACACACACACACACACACACACACACACACACACACACACACACACACACACACACACACACACGTACGTCTTTGAGTCATCGCCCAGGGAACACATAAACAAAGATAACATGCTAAGACAACACAGCGGCTCTCTCTCGGGTGCTGTCAGTGTTCCCAAGTGGCCCCAGAATCCTAACTTTCCAACAGGAAGGGGAGGGGTCAAGGAAGGACGATGATATAGTGAAAACATCCACAAACCCCCACACAGTCATTCACTTCTATTATTGCTTCTAACATTGACACACAAAGACACACATTTGAGAAAGAGTGAATGCTTTGTTGTTTGTGATTTGCTACAATTGTATTTTATGTGGTGAAGATATGAGGATAGTGGTAACATCGAACCACTTTGGCGACCGTGTTTAATGCTTTGTGAGTCTGATATTGAAAACTGCTGTTCTCAGTATTTGAGTATTTGTGAACGACTTGGGGTTTGAATTTCCTTTGACTTGTCAGATTAAAACAATGTTTCTCATAATCTCTTTGATCCGAGATATTTTGTGACCGCTCATGTGTGTCTCAACTTTTCACCAGTGGACGGCCTTGAGAAGTCATCGCGGTCGCCGGCAAACTGCGATGTGGTGGTGAGTCCTACCCAGAATGCCTCTGGATCGCGCCAGCAACGCGGTAAGCTGTCTTCACTCGGGAAGCTCTTCAAGCCTTGGAAATGGAGGAAAAAAAAGACCAGTGATAAGTTCCAGGACCTCACCAAAGGTTAGTGTGCGGTTTGTTATGCTCCAGGTTGAAATATGAAGGGGGGGTGGCAACATAATACTAAGACGGCTGAAGAGAGAGCCCGAACTTTGTTGAACTTCAAGCACATAGTAGATGTGCTCGAAGTGCAGGGACACAGTGGGTGTGAAGGAGGAAGCATCTGTCGTGATAAATAATATCGGTGAAAGGGTTTATGAGCGGGCGTATACAGGTGCTGCTCAATAAATTAGAATATGAACAAAAAGTAGATTTATTGCAGTAATTTAATTCAAAAAGTGAAACTTCTATATTGTATACATTCATTACACACAGACTGATATATTTCAAATGTTTATTTATTTTAATTTTGATGATTATAACTGAAAACTAATGAAAATCCCAAATTCAGTATCTCAGACAATTAGAATATTACTTATGACCAATAAAAAAAAAAAGGAATTTAGAAATGTTTGCCAATCAGTATGAACATGTACAGCATTCAATACTTGGTTGAGGCTCCTTTTGCCTGAATTCCTGCGGCAATACGGCGTGGCATGGAGTCGATCTGTCTGTGGCACTCTTCAGGTGTTATGAGAGCCCAGGTTGCTCCGATAGTGGCCTTCACCTCTTCTGCATTGTTGGTTCTGGCGTATCGCATTTTCCTCTGACAGTACCAGGTCAGGCAATTTTGCTGGCCAATTAAGGACAGGGACACCATGGTCCTTAAACCGAGGGTAGGCACTGTGTGCAGGTGCCAAGTCCTGTTGGAAAATGAAATCTGCATCTCCATAAAGTTGGTGGGCCTGGTAGACGGCTGCACTGACCTTGGACCTCAGAAAACACAGTGGACCAAAACCAGCAGAAGACATGGCACCCCAAACCATCACTGACTGTGGAAACTTTACACTGGACCTCAAGCAACGTGGATTCAGTGCCTCTCCTCTCTTCCCCCAGACTCTGGGACCTTGATCTCCAAAGGAAATGCAAAATGTACATTCATCAGAGAACATAACTTTGGACCACTCAGCAACAGTCCATTCCTTTTTGTCCTTAGCCCACGCTGTCTTCTGTTCAAGAGTGGCTTGACACAGGGAATACGACAGCTGAAACCCATGTCTTGCATGGCTTTCAGCTGTCGTATTCCTGACTTCAGCGCTGCAGCACTGACTTCAGCTGCAGTCCACTCTTTGTGAATCTCCCCCACATTTTAAATGGGTTTTGTTTCACAATCCTCTCCAGGGTGCGGTTATCCCTATTGCTTGTACACTTTTTCTTACCAAATCTTCTCCTTCCCTGGGACTTTCTGTTAATACGCTTGGGCACAGTGCTCTGTGAACAGCCAGCTTCTTTTGTGTCTTGCCCTCCTTGTGCAAGCTGTCAACGATCATCTTCCTGTCTTCCCCATGATTGTGTAGCCTACAGGACTAGACTGCAAGACCGTAAAGGCCTTTGCAGGTGTTTTGAGTTAATAAGCTGATTAGAATGGGACACCAGGTGTCTTCAATATTGAACCTTTTCACAATATTCACATTTTCTGAGATACTGAATTTGGGGCTTTCATTAGCTGTCAGTTATAATCATCAAATGCATCTATGAGTTTCACTATTTCAATAGAATTACTGAAATACATCAACTTTTTCATGATATTCTAATTTATTGAGCAGCACCTGCATATATAAATGTGCAAGAAAGGCAGAAGCAATTGGACATTGGTGATGATAAAGTCTCAAATATTATATCAAATGCATAGTTCAGACAAAATGGTCAATCACAAGATGGTTCCAATGTGTCACATTAACCCAGATTTATACTCTTAATATGTCTGAAGCTGATTGGCTGGGACTGTTTTGAGTTCTGCTATGCTGAAAAACATGAAAAACATGTATATGCATGTGTGGCTATATAGTATACACACAATGAATAATTCATGTTCTGAATGCATAATCCCTGTTTCCTATTCAGTGCTGGAAAGAAAAATCTCCACCCGACAGACCAGAGAGGAGCTGATTAAGAAGGGAGTTCTCATCGTAGACCAAGGTTAACCTCCTCATTCATTGATGCACTGTTGGTCACTGCACACACTGCACTTTAATCCCTTGCTGGCTCATTCATTCCACTTCACTCACACATTGCTAACTTACTTGAGCTGACATTTGTTCTAGCTTCCTTTCAGTTGAGTTGAGTTGAGTTGTGTTTACTGGTTCTTATTATGTATGCTGTGTGTATTCTTTCAGTCGTCTTCTTTTACCAACAAATAGTCCTGATCAACAGCACCAACTTTCGGAGCACCACTTTAGACTCTTACACCTTCAAAACGCTAGAAATACCAATTCTGAAAATCTAGCAAGCAAGCAAATGAGCATATTAAAGATCCAGTAATGTTTTCAGGGCCAGGACACTCACTGATTAATTAGCAGCGTGATATCTGACAGATAGAATACTGAAGTCTCCCAGTAGAACCTGTTGCAGTGGTTAGGTGGTTAAAACAAAGCTGAAACCAACTGGCATTACAGTCCCAAATAAAATCGGACCTCGTGGCTCATAGTAACCAGCATCTATGTTTCTACAAAAGGGGAAGACACCGTTGGTCATGTGTTTTTGTCGTGATGGTTTCTACACCAGAGTGTAGAAACAGCATAGCTGTTATAGTCAGCCAGTCTGCGGTAAGCAGGATTACACAAACCGAGACAAGGACTTCTGTTTCCTTAGGTTTTTTCTTGTGTTATGAGGAGGTAGTGTGAATGCATATTTATATCATCTGTGAAATACACCTCAACTATGAGGAGGTTCTTAAGCTTCATTGTTTGACATGGATGAAAAACATGTTTGAGCCGAAACATGTTCCTCAAATTCCCAAAATATTAACATGGGGATATGGGCGGGGTCAACTCAAACATAACCTGAAATGTACAGTAGCGTCTAGAAGCAAAACACACACCATAGTTACTAAACTGGATTGACTCAAATGGTTGCACCTCAAACAGCTTATTTAAGCAAATTAGCCAGCTTTCTGAAAAAGGCCCCGGGTAGGCCTACATTGTTCACGACTCGCATAAGTAACCAGGTCATTGTCCATGAAGTTAATATTGACAAATAGTAAAATCTATGGGACGACGTGGCGTTTTTTTTAACGTGGATGTTGTTCAATGAGGCAAGCTGAATCACAACCCAGGGATTTCAATGGTATCCTTCTTTATCTAGTGTTTATAGATCTGTTTTGGTCCTTGATATATTACTTTGGTTGTGTTGTTGCATTTGTTTATGAATGTCTTAAATCCTTCTTTGGTTAAGATGAAGCTAAATGTAAGGAAACAAAACACAATAGGTCTAATTTTAAAGGCCGTATAAAGAGCATATCCAAAACGAATCCTGCCATAGTTCTTTCACTAAATCTTCTAATAATATTCAGCATTGGAAATGAGGAACTCCTGTTTTTATGTACATTTGTGTGCATGACACAGAGGGACTCCAACAACCTGCTCTTATATGTGCCCCCATGTTTTCAGAAGAAGCAAACAGCAGTGGAATTCTGAACGGCCATGCCCCGCCCACGGTGACGGAGGAGGTGCGTGTCGACATCGAGTCACCTGTGGCCTCGGTACCTGAGCAACAGCCGATAGGGCCAGAAACCTCTGACGGTGGAGCAGGTGGGGGTTTTGACTGATCACGTCTTCTATCATTAGAGCCTCGTTGTCACGACAATCATTGAACCTGACTAACCAATTCATGACCTACAATGGTCTTAGGCAGGCGGAGGGATTTTGGTGGATTTCTTTACACAGGAATAGCATCCTATTAGGCTTGTTGAACTCGATTCACTTTTGTGTGCAGTATTAACCTATACTACAAGAGCCTTGGTTACTGGTGATTGTATGATAACTTTGTGAATTAATGAGAGGAATGGAGTGGCACCTTAGTTTTGGTTGGTTGGTTCAGGATAGTTTTGTGACAAAACAATTCTCAGAATCTGTCGATTTTTAAATGCATAAGATTAGGACTTTAGATATAGGACTGAAGCTTGCTGCACTTACTTTGCATCTCAACCGTGTCTCCATCTGGCATTCACCAAATGGCAAGGGCCAGACATTTCCATGTTAACACAATAGTGGAATCTGTGGAATCTGGGAACTGTCAGGAAGGATATACTGTTTGACTCATTTTGTGGTTTGATACAGTATAATTTGAAAACAACAGAAAGATATCATGATGGTGCCTATTTTTTGTGAAGTCTTTTGCTGGGTGAGCTGCCATGATGTAACAGAGTTGTTATTACTAGAAGAGAAATGTGACCAGTCATTTAGTAGGGGCCATATATAAGTTCAAGACAGTTTTAATAAGCCTGTAGACATGTTGACACAATTCCCCTACTAAGGCAGTAAATGGTTAGGTATAAAACATTTCTTAATTACTATAACTAATGATGAACTTGTACTATGGTCAATATACATAAAGAATATTTCCTGGATATTCCAAGGTTTGCATACAGTAGCAGGTAAATACAGCAAATGCATTGCAAGTTAACTATGTCACTTTGTAGATTTGTCTTAGGAACAGCTAAATGTAAAACCCAAGGATCTCTTAAAAAGTACTGCTTTGAACATTGCACAGCAATATCCATTTATAACATGAACAGTAATTTACCAATACTCAATATCTATACATTTTAATACGAGACCCATACCCATACATTCTATTTAGATTATAGTATTACATTTTCAACGTAATTACATAGATACTTGATGGTTAGGTATTCTTTCTTTTTCTTTTTCCTCCGACCTACTATGACTAGGATTTTAACCATGCGACTTATGCCACGGCAGGTGACCCTGGACATGGTTATTATCCTAATTTGTATGCTTTGCCCGTATGACCAAAAATGCCAATAGTGTGCAAAAATAGGACGGAAGTGAGTTTCCACCTCTGCTGTTACCCGGCAATGCAGTGTGGTGTGGTTCCCATTTGTACCCTGTTACCATTGACCCGTGCCCATTAGATGCCCTATGTTGTTTCATATCATGTTGCTCCCATTTCCATCAGTGAGCTACCTAGAGGTCAAGGCTTGAAACACGGACAAACAATGGTGGACTCCTATAGAATTCTGCCCTGTGGTTTGTGTTTTGAAGAAAAGTATGCCATTCCCAAAACAGAGTTATGCCCAGGTCGCGTGTCCCCCAAGTTATCACCTTTGTCACATTAATATTGTCTGTTCCCATTGTGCACCAAGTGCTTCTTCTGCTTTCTATCTTCCATCGAGCTATGTCTTCAGAAAACAAATTGTTTCTTCTTCATCTCCTTCTCCTTCTGCTGCTCAGAGAGCCCTGACACTAAAACCGTTCCCAAGGGAAAAGTAATGAAACCGCGAGTGGTTCCTCCTAGTAAAAAGCAGTCTAGTGCCACTTTGCCCTCCACTACCAAAGCAGTGAGTGGCAGCACAGGCACAAGCAGACAAAAGGTTGGCACCACTGGCCTTAAAAAGACTACCAACAACCCGACTACTGGCAAGTCTGGATCGGCCTCTGCAGCTAAGGCTAACCCTAAAAACACTAACACAGGCCGCGGTGCTGGTAAGTAGACCACCTGGAGTTTGATGCCCACCCATTCCCCGTTTAGTCCCTCTGTCAGCCTATGTCTGATTGTCTTTCTGTCTGCCTGATGCATGGACCTACCTCTCCCCCTCACCAGTGAAGATCACCACTTGCATCTGTTATCGTGCCTGTTAATAACACTTCCTCCATCTCTGCGAGAGGTTCCTTTTTCATATGGTCATTTCCTGTTTTTGTTTATGATGCATGCATGGTCAGACCTTAAAACTAGCATGTAATGTATGCTCGACCACCATTTGAGCATTAACAGGTGGCGGGTGTGCTTTGGGTGGGGGTTGTGAACCTACACACTGTCATGGATGGGTGGTAATCTGGATGAATACACATATACAGTCCATGCCCATGTACATGGTTTGTGGTTTATAAGGGGAAGTGAAAAGGCTTGACTTGGCCTTATCTCTCTTTTGACTGTGATTGACCAATTTTGAATGGCCTTAATGTGATATGGTGCAGTTTGACCTGTAACCATTGGTATACCACACCAGTATAGTCGCTATTATGAGTGACTTGACTTAGTAATGAGCCAAGAGGACGGGAATTGTATGTAGTGGGCCTTCTGAGTACACTTGATTGATCCAGTGTTATAGATAGAGGTATTTCATGCACATTCAGTTCATAGTAATTCCCTCTGGGTGTCCAGCTACAATTATATCACAAAACTGAAAATAAATGTTCAATTCCAGAGGCTGATTATTACAAATGAACAAATGGTCTGTCATTCTTTAGCCAAATCCACCCATCAGAAGAAGACAGGAGGCGTATCCAAGACGACCCCCACTACAACGTCCACTCCTCGCTCCCGGGCCCCCAAGGATGGAGGAAATGGAGGAGCAACCCAAACTGCTGGGACAGGGACCACAAGGACCAACCAGCGCAAGAAGACCCCAGCCTCCTCCACACTACCCCCCAAGGCCTCCCCAGAGACTGCTAGCCTGCCTGGGGAACTCCAGGGTGCAACCTCATCCAAAGGTTCCACCCTCACCCCAAAGGAGAAGCAGCAGGGTGACATGGACCCTAGTTCTGGCCCGCAGCAACCAAAGACTAAAGCCAAAATCTCCAAAGCTGGTGCTTCGACCACGGCCGTGCGGGGCAGTGCAAAGGCGGGTGCTAGCACCACAGAACGTGCTGATGGGACTCCACGTGTCAACTCTGCCACAGAGGAGACATCTTTCGCAGTGGAGTTGGAACCGGGGGATTCCGCCCAGGAACAGGAAGTGGACGGCAGAGCCGGTGGGGGAGCAGGAGAAGGAGAGGGCGTAGCTGATGGAGGAGAGGCAAAGCCTAGTGTGGCTGATTGTCCTGTACAGATAGACCAGAGGTAAGGGGAGGGTCGGCGTAGATTTACTTAGTGGTGTAAATACATACACCTAATGTGCTCCTTGAGAATTCCAGGTAGGTGTGGTAGAATTTGTAGAAATAATCCTAAAAATCTAAAACAATCCCACAAATGGCAAATGGCAAAAGGTTTCTAATGTTCTGTGTATGTAGAGTTATAAAAGCTATTTTATTTATTATCGATTTTATTAGGTTTAGATGCATCGCTTTACTTCATACATCTAGTGTAAAAAGGTGGGTAGGAAGTACTGAGGTACTGAGACTGGATCGGTTTGTCGATAGTTTTGGCTCTCATTTATGTGTTCTTTGTCAATAATGCCTTTTGGCCAGAGTACGAATACTAATGCATCACAATTGTACCCCTAAAGCTCAACAGACACCGATGTGCAGCAGGGCCTGAGCGTCAACGTGGAAAGTCCAGAAGTTACGGTTATCCCTGACAGGCCCAGAGACAGCCAGACCAGTGACTCGGACTCAGATGGACCAATACTGTGGCTGGAGGAGGAAGATGATGAAGATGACGAGTACACAAACAGTATGGCATGACTTTTGAGTGCATGGACCTTTTTGCCTCAACGTTTAAAAAATGCATAAGAAAATGCTGACACATATTATACACACACACTGATACACAACCAAAAGAGGGTCTATGGAGGATGCAGCATGGATCGTCAAGTCCAACTTTGGAAAGGGTTCATGTTTTCATTCATGCATTGTAAGCTATGGTGACGCATGTGACTCTTGAAGGGTCATAGGGGTTAAAGGGGTTGGTCACCAGATGGATTTTTATCTATATATATACATATATATAGACCCCAGTGTTGGTAGTCACTACACCACATTAACCACATTAACGCACAGCCCGCATCTGTTCCATATTCTGCACAATTCATTCATTCTGTATTGTAAATATCTATTTTTTTTTATATTTGAGCTTTTTGCACTACTTGCTCATTCTTGCACTACTTTTTATTTATGTTTTATTTTTTTAACTATTATTATTCGTATGCTGAATGTATGCACCATCAACCACAGCAAATTCCTCATATGTGTAAACTACTTGGCGAATAAAACAATTGTTATTCTGATTCTGATTCTGATATATTATGTGTGTGTGTGTGTGTTTGAAAGGCTCCCTGGCCAGTAAGATCCGCCGGCGTGACACCCTCAACATCAAGCTGGGGAACCGTCCCAGCAAGAGGGAGCTGGAGGAGAAGAACATTCTCCCCCGCAGCTCCGAGACCGAGAGGCAATCTCTGCGGCAGCAGATAGGCTCCAAACTAGTCAGGTAAATGTGCACACACACATGCACATACATGCATGGACAAAGAAACGCACGCATACACACTGAGCATGTTGTGGCCAGATGTATACCTGTGTTTCATTACACATTTATCAAACATTTTTGTTGCTGCAAAATGGCTCAGTATTTACCCTTCAGCTGTGGTGGCCAGATTGTGGATGCAAATTATTAGTATGGATCTCTATTGTCCAAGTTTTATCAAGAGAAATAACATCAAGATATAATAATGTATAATAATGTGCAATTTGTAAAGAAAAATGTTAAAGACATGGTTTTGCAATTCTAAGCATGTATTATTTTACAGGCGCTTGAGTCAGAGGCCTAGTACAGAAGAGCTGGAACAGAGGAACATCCTGAAACGTAAAGACACGCACGCACGCACACAGACACACACACACACACACACACACACACACACACACACACACACACACACACGCACACGCACACAGAGAAAAAACCCACACTAGATTGTTTTACATTACATATTGAGAAATATGTCGGATTACCTACCTGCTTCTTAATCTGACATTAATCGGAATTCACTGTGCAGTAATTTTTTAAAAAAGGGCATACTAACTGTCACTAACAATAGATATAAAGGATATTTCTTATTGTTATGATATTCAAAATGTCAAAATAATTATTGTCAGTGTTTTATTATGGCTGTGTATGGCTTTTATAAACAGCGGGTCATTTCTGGTCATTTTGGTTACCCGGCACAGCAGTAGATAACCGCTATATATTTCACCAAAGGAGCTGCGGTGATGGAAGCGAGCGCAGACCTTCATTATGTGACACACTTATGTACTTTTGAATGGTCGTTTGAGTTTTGAATTGAAGCCGCATCTCAGAAACTTTATTGTGCATTGATACACAAACACTTTTGCTGAACAGAAATAACCTGTTTGGCAGGAGAGTTACACAAAATGAATGGTTTTTATGCCAGTTTCTTGAGAGGGTGCTAATGGAATAGATGTTGCCCAAATGGAGATGAATTAGAGTGCTGTCAAGGTTTGCAGCAATAAAAAAGAAAGCGGTTACAGGGAGCCTAAGTAAAGTCTATGTGTGGGAAACACTGGGGTTATTCCCTTAAAGCCATCTAATTGTCAGACCTAAATCAATTTCCCCCTGTTCTGTGATTAATTTTAGTGACCAACCATATAACACCATGGTTATGCAGAATGTTGCTATGAATCAGTGAAAGAGGAGAACATTGAAACCTTTTGCAAAAAATGTATTTAGATTTTAGATTATTGTTTAGTAAACATGAAGTTACCTGCAATTGGGCAAATTTAATGAAGATATTAAACAAAAATAAATACCGGTAAATATACGATATGTGAGACAATAAAACCATCAGCATGTTACAGGAAAGCGAAGCAAGTAGGCAGCTTAATTTGAAAACCCAGATATCTTATGTGTCCATCTCTGATGAAGTGTATCTATATATGACCTGGATTGGTATTGTTATTATTAGGTATTGACACAGAGTATCTGTGGATTCCTATTGTTATTGCCCTGGATGGGTAGTATTTCTTTTATTTGGATTTTTTACCACCTATATCTCCGTTAAGGTGGTCATGGGCGCCTAGGTTACTGTTTATTTGGGCCCCCCACATTATTAATCATGCTTTATCATAAATAAATAAAACTTGGCCACACTAACACACACACGTTGACACAGCCTTTACTATAAACAACAATCCCACAGAAAGAGTCCTTCACAGCGCATCTGCTAAATGAAACAATAAATGATATCTGTTTTTACATTTCTAAACCAACAGGCAGGCCAACATTGGAATATGCCTGCTACTGAGAAATAACAACAACGTCCTGACTGAAATGCAAATCGGACCGCTGTGCAATGCAGTAACAACAAATAAAAATACAATAAACACAGCAGCAGTAACATCACTAATAACCTCCTCGCTTTTCTGACACATAAGTCAGAGAACCCGGCCACATGATGGCAGCTGATTGGGTAAATGTGTCACATATCTATCCAATCAGCGACTTCATTTTTTAAAATGTTTCTAAGGGCCCCAATAGGAGCAGGTTATTTTTCCCAGTGTAGTAAATCATTATTATTTATAATCATTTTATTATTAAAATATATAAAATGAAATGAAAATAAAACCCCCGGAGTGTTGAGTTGTCCCTGACACCTAACCCCTAACTGTTCCTGACATGCTGGCTGTCGCCTTGCATGGTTTGACCCGCTGTCGGTGTGTGAATGTGTGAATGAATGGGTGAATGTGAGGTATTCATTGTAAAGCGCTTTGGGTAAAAAAAAAAAGCTCTATATAAATACAGTCCATTTACCATTCCATTGACCAAAATGTTTCATGATTTATCTCTGCAAGCAGAAAAGAATCTGTCAGAGGAGCAGGAGGCCAAGCAGGAAATTAAAAGAAGACTCTCCAGAAAGGTAGGTCTACTGCACATTTTGAACTCCACTAATCTGTCCATCATGTTGTTAAGCATGCTACGTAACTCTTTCTGTCAACCCGACATTGTGGAATTTACTTCTTCTGTTTTTCTTTGTTCTTGCGTATAGCTGAGTGTGAGGCCGACTGTGGCAGAGTTGGTGGCGAGACGCATCCTGTGTTTCAACGAGTACGTGGAGGTGACTGACGCCAAGGATTACGACCGGCGAGCAGACAAACCCTGGACGAGGCTCACGCCCGCTGACAAGGTGCCCCCCCCCACCCAAAACACAACACTTATATAGAAATGAAAGCGGCTGAAAAGATGTGCGCGCAAAGGCAAGAGAGCAGGAAAAAACGCCCCCTTCCTCTCTACTCCCTCCCTGACCACCTTACGCCGCCATTTATAAGTGCTGCATTTCCTGTGCCTGTTATTGACAGGCATGATGGACTCCATGAACTAATGAGGGAATAGATGCCCTGATTGGTCAGTAAGCAGGTAGGAGTGGTCTAATATGGGTCATACAGAGGCATGTGAAAGTTTACTGGAAACCGATTTTACCGAGGATTTTAACCCCTAATGGCTGAAGGATGTCAAATTACACAAAAAATCTAATTACACTCAAATAATAGCTCTGTAATCTTACCTACAGCGTCTTCTATAAGTGACTCTTTTTTGCTCGTATAAGTCAATCAAGAATTCCTGGATCTCATTGGATGGTGAAAAATTACAATGATGTTCTGTTAAATTTTCAATGTTCCGGCCGGTGGCGGAATAATACGGAACACTTCCACTTTCTATAGAAGTTAGTGGCTACAACAAAATGACTCGTACAGCACCCTGGTCACAGGAATCTGTAAAATAACCACGGGTAACGCTTAACTCAAAATCCGTGGTGGGCTGGACGGAATCATTTCGCTCTAATGCAAGTTAATGACACTTGTGTGTGTCAACTAACCCTAACCCTAACCCTTCACGGAAATGTCAGTGCCGTTGTATTGTATTGAGCAAAATCTGCACTCACATCCGTGAGTGTGCCACAGGATATATTCCACAGATTCCTGTGAGCTCACGTTGCATACAGCCTGCTGGAAAGCATGCTTTGCTCTGATTTTGTTTTGTCGAACATCAACGAACACCAAACTCGATGAGTTTCACAGCTTTGCAAACAAACGTTTAAAGGGCCACTTCACCGGTTGAAACATGAATATGTATTGAAAACGGGTCATATATGTTGTCGAATAGTAGCATACATTTCCAATTTGGTGCCTTCTTGAGCGGGAAAAGGCAGAAAATGACTTTTTAGGGCTTGTGGATTGCAGACAACAACTCAACTCCCATCATGCACAACAATGATTCAGCTCCGCAGGCCACTCCCACTGAACTCCTCGCCAATAAGATACATCGCTCATCAATAACTGATTTGCGACCAACTTATAATTCAATTTATACTTACAGTACTTACTTACTTTTTAATTTATAAAGATTATGTAGGTATGACCTTTTTTTATTGTCATCTAAGGCAACAGCAGCTTTAGCTCTTATACACTTGGAGTAACACTACTAAGGACTACAACAACGTAAATTTTAACCATTTATTTAAAGAAATATATCAACAACAAAAATAAATATGCAAGCAATGAAAATGACAGTTCCTCCTGAGTGTCCTCAGCTTCTTAGTGACCGCAGTACGGGCCGTACAGGCACCTACAATCCGCTCCAACTTGAGCGATTCTGGTGTTATGAGCCAACTAGTTTCCGAGCTATCTGGTTCCCTAGCGCGTTCGTGTGAGATGCGTGATCACGCTTACACAGATCAGCAAGGAGTAGCGGATTTCACGTCGGCACACGTGTTTCTGAAGATTCTTCTCATCATTCTTTTTGAATGGACATGTTTTGCAGAGTACCGTATTTATGTAACCTGCAATGATGATTAATGATGATTAATGTCTCCTGAGGGCGTGTTCAGACCTATAACGATGCAACGTTTAATTAAAATTGGTGAAGTGTCCGTTTAATGTGGCTTTAGGACCGATGATTCATGCCTATGGACCTCTACACTGGGGCTCGCAAAAAACTTAAACTTCTCCAAACACAGACTTTCGGCAAAATGAACACCTGATCTATTTCAACGTAAACAAACTGGAAATAAGGCTGAAAGTGTAAGATACCAGACTATGCCTTTTTAAGGCAAAACGTCAGCAATTGCATAAATGTATAATTGCATATGTTTGATTAATGTATTAGTACTTAAATGTTGCATAGCAAGAACATACAAAGTATTGTTGCTGTGAATAATAAATGGTATACAAAACAAATTATAGGGTCTATATGGAAATTGTCCCAACGTCTCCTCATGTGATCAGTGTCTACACTGATCTTTTGTACCTGATGAAGAAACATAACACCCACGGGAGGATTCATTAGTATATTTCAGTTTTTATTCAAACAAAATAAAACCAAAATAGGTCACAAAGGGGAAAACTTGGAACATTGTGTTCCTCACTCAAGCATTCTGCCTCAAAAACACCCCCTGTTGGTCACTTTTAGAATCACGTGTGTAATTCCATTTGAATTTAATGACCAGGATTGAAGCAAGTTATCATAGCTAT
>JAOTIX010000038.1:12531583-12546171 GCA_027123715.1 Gaidropsarus macrophthalmus
GTCCTCTACTATTGCCAATGGAACTGTCAAACTGTAAAACTGCTCCATCAAGGCATTGATCAACCAACTCTCACTTCCTTCCTGAGGGTCTGGCCCTTCTGGTCGCAGCCCACCCTAATGAAGGCCACGCTTTAGAGACAAATCGCCTGTTTTCTCAGGCCCCGTGTCCTCTTCCAGACAACAAGCGGTCGCTTCTTGACGCCAGTCAAACAACGCTGTGTCCGACACTATGTATGGCGTGGCTGGCTCTGGTGCATCTACTCCACTAGACTACGCAGAACGACTGCCTGTTCTCTGGCCGACCTACGTCTGAACCGCTCTTGATCTTTCTCCTGCCCGATTAGGAGCTACGCTCCCGGGAGGAAGAGCTGTCGCGAGCGGCCCTGCAGCAGAAGTCCCAGGAGGAGCTGCTGAAGAGGCGGGAGCAGCAACTGGCCGAGAGGGAAATCAACGTGCTGGAACGGGAGCTCCACATCCTCATCTTCCAGCTCAACAAGGACAAGCCCAATGTCAAGAAGAGGAAGGGCAAGTTCAAGCGCTCCCGCCTGAAGATGAAGGACGGCAACCGCATCAGTCTGCCATCAGGTAATAAGAGTGTGTGTGTGTGTTTTTTACACACTTCTTTTTATTTTGCGTCTGCTTAATTTACAGTGCCATCATTGACGTCATTACATGTATAAATGTTACCTGTTTGTTGTTGTGTCACAGACTTTCAACACAAGATAACAGTGCAGGCATCGCCCTCCATGGACAAGAGGCGAAGCCTTCACAGCACAAGCTCCTCCCCTCCCAGTAGCCCCACCCCCATCCCCCGACTACGAGCCATTCAGCGTAAGAATACAATCTCACAAGTGCATCAGGAGTGCCATGACTCTCTTAGCTCCCATGTAGGATTAGCCACAGTCACCAGGTGGTTCATGTACCACTCCAAAACAGTGTATGGGAGTGTTAACAACAAATCTGATCCGATATGCTGGAACAGCAGGATTCAGAGGACTACAAGTGCAATGGAGGACCAGTTCACTGTTCTCTCTCTTTGGCTCTCTTTTCTCTCTTACAGTCACACACAGCACATATACGAATGCATAATGATAATGGCTAATATGGCACTTTGTAAATGTTCACTATTCAGTCTTGACATGCAGTGACTGACCTGAATTTAAAATATTTGTACCCGGACCGACAACGACAATAATGAGGAGAATGGGGAGAAAAAGACAAAGGGATGCTGCTACAACAGAGCGTACCTTTTGACGTTATTATAATGGTGATTGCCGCCGATGGGTTATATCGGCATGACGGGATGTGTCTGTTATACCTCCCTTCCCCCAGTGCAGTGTCGTCCGTCCAGGAACAGTCTGTATGTTTACCAGCAGGAGGTTGATCTGACCAGCGAGTTCACTGCAGACTACTCAGGGCTCAGCAGCAAAGGCAAGGAACTGGCTGCTCTGGGTGCCCGGCACCCGGAACCACCAGCACAGCCCTGACCTGTACTCACGCCTATAATTACGACAGAGACAAACAGCAAGTTGTATGTGGTGGTTGGCCCGTGTGACGAATAACAAATGGTTGTTTTTGTATTGGATTGGCTCTTCGGTTTGGAACAACTGGGTTTTGACTGGTGCGGCAGGTCCTGTGGGAGTTTCTATCCAGGTTTTTACTGTGTGATTTGTCCTGAAAGTCTGCAGCAGGGCTGCACATCACCTTAACAATAGTTTTTGTGTCAATAACCTCACATATTCGGTAGTTTGGGGTGTGGTCATCTCACAAATCCGACTTCAGATGAATATCTGAAGTCTCAGGGCGGACTTAATCTCAGCATGTGATCGGCTTATGTTAACCTTTTTTTGGTGGAATATCTTAATAACCAAACAGGAAACAACACCTAACTTTGAGGTTTTTGGTTTCCGGCCTAGGCTCTATGGCATATAGAGTCTATGCTGCCTGCCCTCAGAAGTTCTAACATGACATCTCTGTATCTAAGATTTGGTTTCTGGCATCCTGGAAAAACACTTTTTTTGTTCAATTCTATCTTATTCAACTCCCCATGTGGGACTACGATGCTCATCCTCTGGATGCACCATGTTTGTCTATTAAAAAGAGGACAATTGGAAGAAAAATATTTATATTAACAGCCGTGGACTGAAATCAAAGTAATTGTTTTTCCCAGCACGTCACCGTCGTTGTGAAAAACTTCCTTGAACAGTTGGTGTACCTTTACAGTATTTACATTAACAGTATTGTCACCCTTGGGCTCTTACTGACTAACACATTGTCCAGGGGAAGGGGCTCGGTGGCTATGTATCCAGCAGCCGTGACAATGTGGTCTTATCTCAACAGTGACCCTCGATGAGAGCAACCGAACGTGGGGCCGCAGCACCCTCTTCAGGCCAGAGGAGTTTGACGACGTGAAGAAGGGGATCAAGAAGAAGGGCCGAACCTGGGGCCCCAGCTCAGTGCAGAGCAAGGAGCGACCCGCCACAGCTGAGAGGTAGCAAGCACACAAACACACACACACACACACACATGGGCATATTTTGATTCATTCATTATATGTAGATTTATATTTACAATAGTTAATACATGGAATATATATATTTATATTTATGCGTAAGTAGATCCCTGTTTTAGCTAGAAAAGTTACGACTTCTGAGAATTTGTAGCGATGACCATAAAGGCTTTAGAAAGTTTCGACACATTGGGTTCTATAGGAACACCAATAAATGGATATTGTGCTTTACTTATCTTTACCATTTAGTGAATTCATAATATTTAGACATGTAATAGAGATATCACTTCAAGTGTTCATATTTACATGTATCATTCATTATATGCACATGTATATTTAGACAACCTGTTGAATACCATTTTGTTGTGTGTGGGGGGGTCTGTGTCTCTGTGTGTGTGTGTGTGTGTGTGTGTGTGTGTGTGTGTGTGTGTGTACGCCACCAGAGTGCGACCTCTCTCTGATGGCAGCAACCCGTGGTCCACCAGCATGGTCAAGAGCCAGAAGTCGGTCCCCCTTGCTGCCCTGTTTGCTGAACAAGGTGAGGAGGATCCCCAGCCACCCTATAAGTCCCACACAGCTGATCCCATGCTATTGACGTGGAAAAAAGTCCTCCTTCCATTCTGGATGGAAGTTGTATGTTTTGGATTTCTTATTTGGTCCGGCTTCCCCACACATTTTCCGACCCTTCCTTCAGTAGAATTGTACAAATTGGCACAGTTGACGCGCATAGGTGGACTACCTGGTCTAAATAAAATAATAGAAATATCTCACACAAACATATACAAACATAAAGTGGTTCAGTGGCGACTAGCTATTTTGATATACATAAATTAAGTAGGTATGCTATGTGAAATTCCAACAGGATGACTTGAATAAGTAACTGTATTTCTTTATGAACTGAGGTGTAATATCGCCTAGCACAGTGGTCTCCAACCTTTTTGAGCCCAAGATCCCTGACCTCGGCCCTGAACAAAGGCAAGATCTACCTTGAAGCGTCAAAAGAGAACCGAAGCCAAAATACTTCCAATTTTAAGGCAGATGTATTGTGCTGTATTCTCTCTGCTCACTAGTCCCCAAAAATCACTGTCCCTTGATCTTGACTTCAGTTCTATGTCATTTTGCAAATCAATGATCTCCATATCAACACCACTTTGCAACCCCAATACCTGATGGAATTTGGCTGATACCTTTTCCACATCAGTGGACTGAAATGGGATTGAAATGAATGTAGTGATATCTTCAATGATGTCTAAATCACCAAAACGCAGACTGAACTCTGCTGCAACTTTGTCCAGATGAGTGCAGTACTGATCAGGGTGAAAAGCATCCTTTCTTTAATGGCTTGAGACATTTGTTCCAGGTTGGGGAAATGAGCTTCCTGCTATTTAGATGTGTGGTCCAAACAGAGAGATTGGCTTTGAATGCATTCACTGTGCTTATCATGTGGGACAGTTGTCTGTTTTTCCCCTGGAGGTCAGTGTTGAATGCATTCAGTTTTGCCGTTATATCTGTCATAAATCCCAGGTTAAATAGCCACGCATCATTGGACAATTCTTTGTGCACCTGATTCCTCGTTTGACAAAAAAGTCTTCATATTTGGCAGCAGGTCAACAAAGCGCTGTAGCACTTTGCCACGACTCGAACAACGAACATCAGCATGGAGAATCGAGTCTCCATAAGAGTTGTCAAGCTCATCCATCAATGCCTTGATTCAATGATGGTGAAGAGCTTTAGCTCTAATTGAGTTGATCAATTTGATCACCAATGACATAACGTGCGAAAAATCCGATGCCTACCCAACCAAGGCCTGCTGGTGAATAACACAGTGATACGTCATATATTCAGGAAAATCAGGATCATTGCGGCACAGTGCTACAAAACGTATCACACCACGCATCGCTGGGGCCCCATCAGTAGTGATTGCTACCAGTTTAATAATGGAAACTTTGTTGTCTCCGACATATTTTTTTAAACTTTTTAAAAACTTTTAAAACACCCCTTGTTCTGTCTTTAAGTGTAAAAGAGTGACAAAGTCCTCATTAGCTGAAGAATCCTGGAAAACCATTCTGACGAACACAATGAGTTGAGCTGTGTCTGTAACATCCAGCGATTCATCCAGTTGAACTGAAGAATATTCATGCCAAGTCCCTTAACACCTGCTGATCCACGTGCTCCGGCTGCAACAGTGATTCAACCCTTCTGGTCACCGTCGCAGGGCTGAGCGGGCACTGCTGAGTGCTGCCTTGATGTCGCCCTTATTTTTCAAATCGTTGGCGACAATAGCCATAGCATCTTTGATCAACTCGCCATCTGTAAAAGGCTTCTTGTGTTTTGTGTGTTTAGCCAACAGGTGTACTATTCGAAATGATGCTTCTGTAGCAGCCTTAAGATGATTGACATGTTTAACGAAAAGAGACTGCTGGGCTTTTAGCCCCGATTTGAGCTCCAAGACTCTTTTTGCGCGGATAGCACTCTTAGGTGGAAAGATATCCTTGAACTTTGGATGGTTGTCGTTGTGGTGCCGCTCCAAATTTCCCCTCTTACTCAGTGCTTGAGTTTGGTGACATAACATACCCACACTTAACTTTCACTAACGTAAAAATAAATGCGTCTTCCCATTCAGGACGAAAATTATATGTTTTCCCCTTTTTAGAAGGCGCCTCAGCCATGTTAACCGTTATCTGTTAACCTAGCAAACTTTGCGCGAGAAGCCTTTTGTTCTCATTGGTCAATAATAGTTTAACTTATTTTCTCACAATCTTATTGGTCGCTCTCACTACTATGCCTGGCAGGTTACAGCTGGAGCGGATGAAAGAGCAAGGCGCTCATACTAACGTTTGCGAACATGCAGGAGTTATTTTTTATTTGATTTATTTTTAATTCTTTTCTCGGGGATCCACTGGGAAAGTCCCAAAGATCGACAGGTCGATCGCCATCGACGGGTCGGCGCTCACTGGCCTAGAAGTACTTAAGAGTTCTGGAAACTATTTTGCAAACATTCCGATGTTTTATAAAATGTAGTCTAATTTTAATCAAAATTATTTTCTCACCAAATTGGAATGATTTTCATAATTCACTGTTGAACAATGTTCATGTTTATGCTGCAGATAATAATTATACATTGTAGTGCTGCTTTTTTTCTCCAACAAATTTTGTGCATGGAACCACTGAAGTGTTCACAACACTGTTTCTGTGTCTCCATTGAGGTATTTAACCGTGTGTGTGTGTGTGTGTGTGTATGTCTATGTGTGTGTGTGTGTGTGTGTGTGTGTGTGTGTGTGACCACCAGTGTGCGGCAAAGACAATGCCTACTCCCAAGAGGGCGGAGACGGCAGCAGCTCCAAACCAAAGCAACTGAAGTTCCCCAACCAGGTGTACATCGACCTACCTCTGTGGAGGGAGGACCAGCTGCCCCAGAACCCCTCGGGCGGTCCCTGTGGCCCGGGGGGGGAAACGACAGCCACGGGGGGTGGCACCGGAGCTCCAGAGTATCCCGAAGACCCCTGCACCACCACCTCTACCTCCTCCACCTCCACCACACCTCAGCTCACGCCCACCAACAGCCTGAAGCGGCCCACCCCCCGGCGTAGGACAGACTCGGTGCTGTACAGCTGCGGGGCGCTGCTAGCCTCTCTGACGCTGGGCTACGACCTGCGGGAGGCCCTGAGCGGCCCCGAGGAGGCTGCGGAGCCCCAGCGCGAGGAGAGGAAGAAGAAGGAGGGGCTCTTCCAGCGTGCCACCCGCTTCCGACGCAGCACCTCCCCACCGGGTGGCCGCGCCCCCCAAAAGGAGGAGTCCGCATCTAGCTCCTCCCCCGGACCCGTCAATCTCATTTCCATGTTGGCCGTCTCGGAAGGGAACTCCAGCGATTGTCTCCTGCAGACCGGGGGCGGCGTGGCTGCGGACGGGGATCAGGAGGTGAAGGACAAGACTCAGGTGGCCGTGGCCGGCGCCGGGATACAGCAAGCCACCGCAGCAGGAGCAGCTGGAAACCAGACCGAGCTCACGGTACAGTCCCCCAGCCTGAAACAAGGGCCAGGGAACCCCATCCCTGGACTCCGGCTGCGGAGGAAGAAGTCCACCCCCACCAACCCCATGAGTGAGTAATGCAGGGACTACAGTAGTGAGTAACACAGGGACTAAAGTAATGAGTAACACAGGGACTGAAGTACTGTGAGTATCCCAGGGACTATAGTATTGAGTAACACAGGGACTACAGAAGCTTCCCTACGTTCTGAATAGCGACATGATACATTGTCCCAGGGAATGGGAAACGACTTAAATCTACACAAATATACTGAAATGAACGCACATCAAGGCAGGATTTTGACAAGTTCATTCCATCGCACTACTATGAAACACGCTACATCAAATCTCATCTAAAATATCTTGTTTTTGGGTTTGACTTTCCTTTTGAAACATTTTTGTGAATATTCCCTTTGTTTCCCACAGCCAATCGTCCGCCCCGCCAGCAGGCTCCTCCTCCATCCAGTAACCAGAAGAAGAAGTTGGAGAAGGATAACAAGAACGGCTCGGCCGCAGCGGAACAGAACAAGCCTTCCTCTGCTGAGCCACCGTGCCTCAGACCCAGGCCCCTGTCCCTCCGGGCCAAGCCCCAGACCTGGGCCCTTCTGCGGGGTCGCAACAAGAGCTACTCTCTGGGCCACTACTCGGGACACAAGAGCTCACAGGCACTGACGGTGATGCTGGGCCCCCAGGGGCCTGGTATGTCAGGCTGCTCCCTGCTGGACATGGACACGGAGGGCCAGAAGAGGGACTGCACCGTGCCTCTGTGTCGCATCCAGAGCTCCCCTGGCAGGCCCCCTGTCTTTGAGCTGGAGAGGGAGTTCCTCTCCTAAGGGCCTTCAGAGTTTCTATTAAATGCTGCTGCTGATACTTTTGGGTGTTTAGCTGACCACCTAGTCCATACCCATAGTGTTCTAGAAGAGAAGGTGCTCAGATGCCTTTCAATGCCTTGAGCTCGAGAGCTCAGAACTTAAAACCACTGCCTTGTGATTCAAGTGTGTTCATTCCTTAATTTATCAGGCATTCCTCTACAATTCCAAAACAAAGAATTACATTCAGTGGAACAGAGTTGTAAAGGCAGCTCTTCCGTTTATCATTGTTGTTCAGGTAACTCACAACTGCCATCCCGTTTTAATCTTCCCAAAAATAACCTTGAATCCATCTCCTGCTCTCTTCTATCCCTCCTGCCTTCCCACTTTCCTTCCACCCTTTGTTTTGTTATTGGCACAGCTAAACGTTGACCGTCGCTGTAGTCATTGCAACACAATACTTTCACCTTTTTTATTTATATATATTGTTGATACTGTTGCATAGCAGCCGGCTGAACAACGTGGAGGCGACGGTAAACATTCCATCCTGTTCCTTACAGGACTTGATAGATCGTTACTTTTACACATTGGATTTGTTACAGAAGGATGCATTTATTGTTAGGCAGAAATCAAATCAAATCAGAACGCTTTGGAAATAGTTGTTTTTATCCATTTCTGATTTAATGCTGGTAATTGTCTTGTTGTTAGGCTTTGAGGTCAGTGATTCTGTGTATACGTGTTTTTTGTTGCTGTCCTTATTTTGAGGTTGCATTCCAAATCAAAGGAGCATTATGATCCAAACCTTTACGGTTTAAGATGAAGTCCCTAAGTGCAAGATATGCAGGGGTGGACAATTTTCACTTAAAATTCTGACTGAAATGAAATGAAAAAGGCCCTTCCACCTGTATAGAATATATCTGTATGTACTTACATGGTTTTGAAACAAATATTTATATTCAACATCTCCTCAACTTTGTGAATCCACTTTTGTGGATTATCTCTAGATCTACAAAATATAACTGCATTTCATTATTTGATTGCACAGCTAAAATGTATTTGTTTTTTTTGCCGCCAGCAAATAAGAGACACATAACAACATTACTTGCCTACAATCATCTCAGAGTTCTACACACCTTTATGTGCAAAGACTCGTATGCATTTCCCCTGATATCTTTAGTGTAATACAAATCTGTAATCAAGAAAAAAAATGTTTAACAAGGGCTCTCTCAGTGTCAAAATGAAAAACTAGCTGCTTTTACAGATGGCACATATATGTTTTTGATGACATCTGAATATGACTTCATCTCGTTTCATGAAACCCCACAGACTACTCCTTGATAATGCTCAACGCATGTTACAAGAATGATTTTAACAAAGTGCAGAGATAAGATATGTTTTCATTTTTGTTTTGTTTTATGTAAATCTTTTGTTGTCACAACAGTATTGTTTATTTCTCACTCCCGATTGAACAAAAGAATAGAGTATTGAACAATGTTAATAAAGTGTGTATCAGGAGATTTGGCTCTTTTTTTCTTTGTGTTTTGTTTACAAGATTCAATAATTTATATTGACTGAAAATGATACTAAGGCCTTTTGTAAAACATTCCTCTGCAGCAAAAGCCCAACATCAAACTGATTTGTACACATTTGCACCAGGCTGTTTTTTTTTTAACATAATGTTACATGAATCATTAAGAATAAAGTTTAAATATCTTAAGTGTGTCGCCATTTTCCATTCTGTGCTGGTCCGTTGTAGACCTCAAGCTAGAAGTGATGACTGGATCTACAGAGGTGTTGGTAGAGATCAAATGGCCCAGATCCACATCATGTCATCACACACCACAGAGCTACGAATCAAGATCTGTTGGAGATAAAGAGGTGATAAAACAGTATGAAAGGTGATGTAGAAACAAGTTTTGTTGTATTTTAAGGCTATTACTGGGTGCCTAAAGGCAGTGACATTGGCATGAATACATTATAACACTTAACTTGTATGTACTTTATCTCCATTACAGTCCGACAGAGGAAGATTAGCAAAGCCTGATGGGGAAAGACATACACTTTGAGAAGGAACCCCATGAAAGACAGACCTCCTAGAGGCCTGAAGTGGATAGAAGACTAACAATATGTTTTATAACAACACAACCACAATCATTATCACTAGATGTTGCCAAACATAAGTTGTCCCCGGAAGCATTCCCTCAACATTTTCATCACTTTGAAGGCCAGAATCATCCAGAATTCACATTAAATTATGTATTAATTTAGCTTGTATATGAATTCATGTAACTTTGATTGAATTCATACAAACCGTACTATAGTGTGTAAAGCGTACCTGGCCGTTCTACGTTTCAGAGTAGTAACACATCTCGGGGGGGTTCTGGAACTGGTCTTGCCCTTGAAACAGACCACACACTGGGCTTGAAGACAGTAATTGGTGCCTGCACTCAGGTGGTTCAGAACCAGCTCCTCGTTACAAGACTTCATCTCAATCTTGTCCTGGAGAGAAGGAAAGAATATGGACAGAAGAAACCAATAGAAGGTTGACAATAGTTAGAGACTGGTAATGCAAAATAAAGAAATGTCCTTCGTGTAGTTTTGCAAAGGTGTTTTGTTTGTATTCAAATGCTTTACACCAACTCGAAATTAATCACTATATATATAACAATTGAAATTCACAACCATGAAAATCTGCGATCAGCCGTTCAACCTGAATTCGTTGGTTCTGACCCATTGCTGCTGTGTTGTTGTTGCAATAGTTACGCATTCCCATGGGGTTACCTCCTCGCCACTGCTGTGTCGGAGATGGATCCTGCAGCAGAGGTTTTTCTGTAGCTTCCTAACCAGGGCAGGAGGAGGCCTTAGTCGGACCAAAATCCCCTGTTGTGTTGCGGTCAGGTTTAATGTCGGCGGGCTGATTTTTGCTGCAAAAAAGTTCAGGGCTGGTTAAATGAAAACTATGAAGTAAATGCCTCAATATTGATTGACAATTTGCCATAATGTCAATATAAAATTGAGGACAAGGAGGAGGAGAATGCATAGAGGGAGGAGGAACTGGTGAATAAAAAGGTGAAGAATAACTCAGGAAGATGATGAGGAACGGGAAGAACAGGAGGCAGAGGTGGAGGAGAAGGGGGTGGAGGAGGTAAGAGGAGGTGGAGGAGGTTGAAGCAGGAGGAAAGGGATGAGGCAGAGCAGGTGAGGCAGACGATGCTGACTACGTATCTGCAGACGTACTGTTCCAGTGCGGGCTGAAGCGGCGTGACAGGGCCCAGGGTGAACGGCCGTTGGGAAGGATGGAGTAGGCATGCACTCGAGCGTAATACCACTCCCTGGACTTTGATGTCACCTTGCTCAGGTCACACTGGAGACTTCGGATCCGCTGACAGCCCTGCACCTCCACCCATTCAGACTCCCCGTAGCTGAATGTTGAAGGAACAAGCCATCATTTTTCCATACTGAACTATGTTCTTCCCTGATCTTAGACGAGTTGATACATACCTCTCGCCTTCGTTGCGTGCACTCAATCGCTCTGGCGCGCAGTGCTACTTTCCTAGCATTTATCTTGGTGTTATTCCGCCATACATTATAGATTACCTTTATATCCGCTTAGACATTTGCCATGTTTCATTTTGTATAACCATACTTAGGTTGTTTAAATAATCACGTAACTGTATTTAAATAGGGAAAATGTGGAAGTGCTTGGTCGCTTCTAACTTCACCCCCGTTTGGATCCTTAGGAATGTAATGGGCCAAGCTAAATGCTAGCAAAGTAGTGCTGCATGCCAGAGCGATTGAGTGCTCGCACGAAGGCGAGAGAGGTATGCATCAACTCGTCTAAGATCAGGGAAGAATATTTTTCAGTATGGAAAAAGGGTGGCGTGTTCCTTTAAGATATGAGTTGGACGATTTGCTTTATTAATACTCAGAGACAGGTTTTGCTTTTGGCCTTAAACATAATTAAAGTTTGATCATTTGACTTTGAATGGGAACGTTTTGACATTCTTACATCTTCCACTGGACAGCGTAGTTCAGCGTGGTGTTGCAGAGGGGTGGGCTCCAGCGTAAAACATTTCTATAGTCCACAGAGTCAAACCACAGGCCTAGTGGCGATTCCAGAAACCCTGCAGCCACAGACGTGGTCATGTTTATCCATCATCCAAACAATTGATCCTGAATAGTGATTTGGGTGGATTAACCAAAGTTAATCTGTAGTTGTGCATCCGCATGCACACTGAGAAATGGCACAAGCAACAAATAGCTTGTGCCAAATAACAAATAGCAGGTACAAGCAACAAACACTGCAGTGTAGTGCGGTCGTTGTGTTTGAAGATCTGTGTGAAAATGCCAATTTTTGGTTGACTACCTTTCGTCCACCCCTAGACCCATATGCCCCATATGCCCCATAAGCCCCACAGTTATCACCTACTCATTGGCATGCATCCAAAGTGATATAAAAATCCCATTTTCACACATACAGATTCAACCTCACACAACAACATAGCAGGCCTTACCCTGTGCTGTGAGACGGCCATGCAGGTTTCCTGAGACCAAAACGCCAAACATCAGAGAGACCATGGTGTTGACAAGGTAGATGGTACCCAGGGAGCCATAGAAAGCCATGATGCGGACCAATGCGCGCCACCGCTTATCAACACTTCCAGGACATGTTGGGCAAGCCTTTATATACATTGTGCCGTCAGGTTAACCAGTCGCTTCCTCTTTCCAACCTCTGTTAAAAGGTGTGTTTTACAGCAGCTTTGCCAAATTTGTGCATAGTCACTGCTGCTGGGATGTGGGGGTGGGAGAGGGTTACTTCAAAGTTTGTGACTTTGGCTTCAAAAGTCACAAAAAGATGCAATTAGAGGCGATAGATATTTTTCTCTGACGAGAGGTGAGGGGCAATTAAGACTTAAATGAGTGTGAGTTTTATTGCATGTTTATCGTCAGGTTTACTGCCCCAAAACATTTAGTAAACAGTGGAGCACACATTATAATTATCATTTAAAGATGGCAATGGCAATGCTCTGATCTCTTCAGTGTAACAAACCACATTTGTCCAAAGATTTGACAAAATAATCTTCTTCCTAAAAACAATCCTTCTTCTGTATAGCTCATTCATCATAGATATGTAAAAAACAAAAACAAAATCTTTTTTGATGTTTATTATCAGATTTACAGCCCCCATTAACCCAAATTAATTAGTTTTTTTTATAGGTTTAAAAAGAAATGCACACGGAACATTTCCTGATTATGGATTATGGATTATGGATTATGGATGAATAATAGTGTAAGACTGAGTACGATTCCTTGTTAAAAATCGTAAGTTTTATTGAATATTGAGTGTTATGGCAGAATGCGCCCTGATGGTAGTTATTCGTTGATGTGTTGATCTATGATCGATGATAATTAACTGCTGTCAATCAAAAAAAGGAAAATAACAGAGAAGCTGACCTTTAATTTCACTTCATGTTTTTACCATGACCTGACTTTCAGTTAGTGTTACAAATGTGTAAAAGATTAACCACTACCCTTCACATTGAACATCTGCTTTTCCCACAGTGTACTCCGTGTACTCTGTGGCTGACCAATTAGAAAAACAAACGACTTCTGGCCCCATTGGGGGAAGTATATTTTCCTGCAACTAATCGACAACACAACCTAGATCTTTCAGGTGACTGGTCAGTTTTGAACTTCCTTTTCTTTACTCAAATATGTATTGTTATTGTTTGTTACACTTCATGTGTCCTTTCAATTTACTTGATGCTTTTTATGTCAAGTGTGTAATGAATCCACAAACACTGTTAGGCTGAAACCAATACAGACCTCTTTACTGTACGTCTGCTATACGATACATCAGTCCGAACACACACTTCCTGTTCTAGAACCCCCACTTGGATATCCCGGAACCTGTTGCTATGCAACCATATCAAGGCATTCTACATCCTCCTTCTTAAGATAATACTGTAGCTTATGTTCTTGTGAGGTAAATCAGCATGGTAAGCTAAACTAATAAAAACACATTGCCTACTTAACTGTCCCAGTGCATGGTGAGAATGTCCTTGACAACCTAAGGGAACAAGACATGTAACAAGATAAAGCAAGGCTATATAAAGTAAATTAAGTGTCAAAGTCCAGGTATTTCGAGTTGGACTTTAATACACGTCCACATCGGTAAGTCCCTTGCTGTGTTCCTCCCGTCTTCACCATGGGACTGCAGTGGACCTGTGCTGTAGAAGGTTCCTCAGCATTGGTGGACGCCTCAGGTGGTGTTGAGTCTTGTTGTGTTGCCAGGTGCCCTTCCTCAGACTGGCGTTGATGCTGGGGGCCCTTGTGTTGGCCACTGGTGGTCTCTGAGGTCTTCAGGAGATGACAACGGTTCCGTACGTAGGTTGTCTCCCCAGCGTTGACACAAGAGCTGTTGGGTTGTGAGGCTCTTTTTATCACCGTAAACAGCTTATCATAACCCCGTGCTGTTTGCATCCTGTCTGGCCTGTCTGGCAGAAGATGAGTAAACTGTGCACATTAAGATTTGCATGGTCAGCAACAAGGTGTGGATCCGGCCAAGAGAGAACTCAACACGCATGCGCAGAAAGGATAGTGCGGATCATGTACCCACAGAGATGGCAGAAATTAATACGTTTTTCCTTCCTATTTCCTTAAGTGATAACGTGAGCAGCAGCCGGAAGAGAGCACCTAGGCTAGCTTATACTGTCAAAAAAACAACAGCCCTTGAATACTGAATATCGTGAGTGACGATGAGTCTGTGTGATGACATGAATGAGACGGGATTGACTTTTGGTTTGGACCTGGAAGTCATGTGTGACGTCAAACTTAAAAGCCGAATAATGTCCGCCTGGAATTATTTTGGTGTACAGTGAAAATGTATGAAATTACAAAACAAACATCTCCTCAGAAACAAAACAAAAATTGGGGGCCACAATTTGGCACACATGCTCTATGAACAACGGCGACAAAAGTGATGGTTTTAGAATTTAGAAAAATACTTCCTTATAAGGAAGTATTTTTCTAAATATAACAAAATTGCAAAATTCAATCAATCACAATTGTCCTTTCGCAAAGCCCCGCCCCCAAACGGTCATTGTCTAATCATACATCCTAGCAACCGTTACTATGTAAACAAGGTCCGACAAGCAAGTGAAGCGATGTGCCTATGGCATATGTAAATCGGACTGTAGGTACCCCAAGAGTTTGGCTGGGGGAGTCGTGTTCTTTTCTTTTTT
>JAOTIX010000038.1:12888775-12900346 GCA_027123715.1 Gaidropsarus macrophthalmus
CTCTCTCTCTCTCTCTCTCTCTCTCTCTCTCTCTCTCTCTCTCTCTCTCTCTCTCTCTCTCTCTCTCTCTCAGTATCCCTCGCTGTCACTCTCTCTCTCTGCTTGCTGTCCTCCCCCCCTTATATGGTGGGTGGGTGTTTGTGTGTTTTTTTTCTTTTCCCCTGGGTGTCTTGTTACCCAGAGTGCTTTGCTCCCTTCGGTCTCCATTATTGTTTACCTTCCTAATGAGGGGGGCGGGACCCTGCTACCTCTGACTGACAGCAGCCCCCCCCCTCCCCCTCCACCTGACCTCAGCGTTCTGCCTGTGATGTTCTCAGGGAGCTGCAGTACTTCTGAGGTGATCGCTGCGTAGCCCTGTCCTCTGTTCCTGTTTGTTTTCTACTTCCTTTTGTCTTCAGAGCTTTCATGTGGACAGGCCTCTTAGAGGTGGACGTTATGGGATAGCGGTCTTCTTGAGCAGTTAGCTAGTGAACTCAGTTAACTCTAATAAGTTAACTCATTAGTGAACTAGTCTTTCCACTCAGAGCCCCTTTGCTTTACTTTAATTATACATTGTTTTCTCCAGGTAATTAAAATGAGTGAGTCAACATTTAAGGTTTACCAACAGCGCTTTTCTTCTGCTACATTTTTGTCATATTTGAGTCCCTCTTCAAAGGCGGAGAGGGAGAATGTTTCCCAGAGAGCGGCGGGCGCGGGAATGAAAGGGAAAATGAGAGGAGGAATCAGGAGGAAAGCAGCGAGAGGAAGGGCCAAATATTGGGACTGTGTTCATTTCGCTCTGTGGTCGACTTCAAAGGGCTGACCAGGACCAATGAAAAAAGACCTTTCAGCACAGACACACTGGGCCCAGCGTGACACACACACACACACACACACACACCACACAGAGCAAAGCACAATTTGACCCAACAAGCGGGGTGGAGGGGGATATTTATTTTTAATAAAGCCATGCTTTATTTTTAGGGGGGTGTGACATTAACAGCCTTCTCTTTCTGTCTGAATCAATAGGCGGTTAAATATTGATAGAGGGTTGGAGGTAAACGTTCCCCTGCAAGCCCTGAAGTCACGTCACAACGCCATGTTTGAATTCTCACCGGCACAATGGAAACCCTCGCTCTCTGTGTGTGTGTCTCTCTCTCTCTGTCTCTCTCTCTCTCTCGGTGTCTGTCTCTCTCTCTCTCTCTCTCTCTCTCATTTTCCCCCTCTGTCGCTGGCTGCTGATATGACCGGGAACTATGAGTTTGTAGGAATGACCCCGGGTTTACTCCGGGTAACATTGATGTTGCTCAGCGCTGTGATGAGTAATCCCGATTGACCGAGTTTCCCGCTCATTTCTGACCAGGGCAGCCTGGAGTCCATGTTTCCTGTCACAGGTGAAATGCGACGCATGGTGTAGAAACGCTTTTTTTTGTGTTGAGTTTCAAAGTCTTGCTCCTTTCTTTACAACTCTCAACTCTTACCAGAAGCATCTTTAATCTGAACACAAACGTCACGCTGAGTAGAACAACACAAGCAGGTACACAGCAATCATCAATAGAAACGTCTTCATGTCCGCAGCTTCCATTCCCAGTGGCAGCTGGTCGTAACCCAGTTCATACTGGACGCTGTACCTGGCCACGCCTGGCCACTCAAGGCCCTTAATTAGTGGCTGACCTTTGACCCGAGCGGGGGGCCTGTCTCCGGTCTGCCCTGGAGGAGGCGGCGGAGCGTTGAGCGATCTGACGCTCTGCCTCTGGTCCGGGGAGCCCGGCCGGTCCTGTGCCCCCGCGTCATAAAGCGCTCCCCCAGCCTTGACACCAGCCACTCCCAGAGTTCCCAGTCCAGGGGTCCCCACTCCGTCTGCAGCCAGGGGAGCAGAAAGGCTCGCAAGGCTCCACAGGAGGATGTCTGTGTTTGCGTGTGTGTGTGTATATCTCTGCTTGTGTGTGAGAGTAAGTGTGTGTGAGTGTGTATCTGTCCTCCAGTAGGATACTGATGGTTCACCTAAGGTGGCATTATAAGGTTCTGCTGTTTTCCTGAACATCCCAGAAGTCGTGTCTCCTTTCCGTCTCACATTTTACATCCGGGATCTCTGTACCTCTCACCGGCGTTGTGGGATTTGATTGGTTTCCAAACAGTCTGCTAGAAACATGCTCGTTTTCCTCTGACTGATCACTTCAGGGTAATCCCAGGTCCTGTCCCATGAGTCCTTGTCGGTTTGTCACCCGTTGTGGCGTTCATGGCCGCCTCTCCTGATGTCTTCCTCTCTGTCTCCGTGTCTCCGTGTCTCCGTGTCTCTGTGTGTCCGTGTCTCTGTGTCTCTGTGGGTTCGCTGGCCCCAGACTGGCAGAAGACCGAGGCCCAGAAGAGACGCGAGCAGCTGTTACTGGACGAACTGGTGATACTGGTGAACAAGCGAGACGCCCTGGTCAGAGACCTGGATGCACAGGAGAAACAGTAAGTGACCCTCTGAGACCGACAACACACACACACACACACACACACACACACACACACACACACACACACACACATAGCCAACAGTCGTCCATTAAGGCCCACCGCGAGGTCCCAGCCGAGGGCAGACATGTCATCACTGTCACTGCCTTATGCTTCATATGAGTCAGGATTCTCAGTTAGCCGTCCGCTTTTTGAGCTTTGCAGCTAAATTCACTGTTGTGTGAGCAGGACGCTACGTTGCTTATCACTGCACCGTCGCCATGGTTTCACCGGCACGGGCGGGGTCTAAGCACGACCCCCCCCCCACCTGGTGCTAGACCGCTCCACAGGTGGGCACGGTGGCGCGAGGTGGTTCTCTAGCTGCGTATCTCCACGCCCATTCCACCCGTCCCCCTTGCTGACCTTGTGACCTTTGCCCCCCCCCACCTGTCCCTCAGGGCGGAGGAGGACGAGCACTTGGAGCGCGTTCTGGAGCAGAACAAAGGCAAGATGAGCAAGAAGGAGGAGAAATGTCTCCTCCAGTGATCACATGTAGCCCAGAAGATAATGGTATTACCGTTACTATTATTCTTGTGATTGTTCTTATTATTGTGATGATTGTGGATGGAGTGGCTCTGCTAGAGGTGGTCTTTGGTGTAAAGGCCCTGCGATGCCTTTTATCATGTTTATACTGAGCAGAGTCCTGATTATCTACTGCCTTCTGATTGGACTCTGCTCGTTAGCCTCCTCAACCCTAAAGGTACGCGTGTGCGGAGGTAAAGCAGAAGCATGGATGGCTCCAGACTGACAAATATATACTGCATCTAATAATGTTTGAACTGAACCTTCACATCTGCATTGGAAATGCACAATGTTTTAAGATTTTTTTTTATGTCTTACTGTTAAAGAGATTTGTTATGATGAGGTACAGTTTTTTCTGACACCCGAGTTGGGTAAGTGTTAAAAAAAAAAATGTTATAATGGTATCTTTCATTTACATTTCATTACCTGACTGTAACTTTTAATTAATTCCATTCAGAAAGTTTTTACTGGTAACATGACTGAAGGGGTACAAGTTACCCTTCATGAATCCCAACTCCCTTATTTACTCAAAAGCGTTTACCAAACCATTTGGAGTGAGGGAGAGCGAAAGTGCTTTTAACATTGTATTATTTTATCACCGCTTTGGCAAGGAACATCCAAAAAAATAGTTTCTGGATTTTCGTGGCAGAAAGTTAAATACAAATATTATTTATTGCGGTTTTTGGTGAGAGCTGCTTGTAAAGTACCGTAATAATCCTGCACACTCAACATCTTTGTATTTATTGTATAGTGGGATACATTTCAGTTCACATCTGGAAACATTGTGTGTTTATTTATTCCAGTGTCATTTCCCAAGTCTTCAATAAAGTCCTATGCTTTCATACTCCATATGATACTCTATGGTGACATTTATATTATATTTATATTGGAGGTTCTACTCTAAGCTATAGGAGCCTATTGCCTATTTTTCCTTTGCACGCTGATACAAAAAAAATGTCCCTTATGAAGGATTTATTTTGTTTACTCAGTGGCACTTTTTGTTATTTCCCCTAAAATAGTTCTATTATATTGCGTCAATAATTCCCGTGCCGATTTCAATACCGTTTTGAGAAATTAGGCCTTTTGTGAATATAGGTAGCCTATACATTTAAAACAATTCCAGTGCGTCTCTTTTGATTCATAAATCGCCATAATCTTACACATTCCAGGAGATCAACTCAACGTAATTGGTTTGATCTCGAACAAAGTACGCTGAAAAAGTGATTGAAATTGAAATGCAGCAGGCAGTCCGGTCTGTGCTGCTCCAGCGCTCAGTGCGTAAGGAGCGCGTCATGCTGTCTGCGCCTTTTACAAACTACACTGCGCGTTTAGTTCAGGATTCAGGGTCCGGGTATACCCCGGGTATACCCCGGGTTCCCGGGCTCCTCTGATGAAGATGAAATGCTAAACAGCCCCTCACTCGGTCCTTTCCGCCGCGGTAGAGCTGGAGGGGAACGGGTCCCAGTCCACCCAGTCCAGACCGAACAGTGAGAAGAATAGCTTGTGACAGCAGACGTCCTGCCTGCCGCTTTAGTAGTGTCACATTAATGTGCCGCTCGCTGTACATCCGCATCCCGTCCCCCTGAGGCGCTTTGTTTTATTTCTATTCTGCGGCACTTATCACGGTGGCTTTAATCTGACGGATAAAGCGGCGCGTAAAGGCGCTCACAAACCAGTACACCCATTATACCCAGTGAAGAGCGCTGGTTTGCTGCCACAAGAAATACGCGAACGCCGTCAAAAGGCGCCGATAATAAATAATAATAATAGTAATAACAACAATAATGATAATAATAACAATAATAGTAATAATAATACATAATGATGATATGCATCTGAAGAGAGCCATGACCGCCCGAAATATCCCAGAGCAAATGATCAAGAGCTACTTATGTCTTTGAGATTGATTTAAATTGACACATTTAAGACCATTGCGTAACTTTCTTTTATTTGTTTTGATAAATGTTTTGTTAATGAACACATGCTTCATATTGTTTAATTTACAACTCACATTTTATTTTGTAGCGTATACAAAATGTGCCTTTCTTATTAAATTAGAAAAGGAAGGCTGTAGATATTTTTTTAATGTTGCCATAATAACCGAGGCCTGATCCCCACCCCCACGCGGAGGGCATTGAAATCGAGGCATGAGAGACAATTTACATCATTCAAATAAAATTAAAATTAATAATGAAATAAAATGTTTCCTACCTCTGTAAGAGCTGCTGGTGGCGGCGGTGGTCCTGTAAAGCGTGGTCCCGGGTTGCAGGTAAAACGCGTAGTAGTTCACGGCGTGTATCTGAAGGGTTCAGAGGACCCGCGGCTTTGGTTCCTCAGAGCCCCGGGTTGACGCAGCCCTTGGGCAGTAGGAGGACGGATCATCTCCTCCTGAAGCATTGTGGCTCCGAACACTTTGATGTGTCTGGCCTCAGCTCGGAGGTGTGGAGCTCTGGTCTGCGGCCCAGTGTCTCCCCTGCAACACTCCTCTCTCTCTCACACACAGCCGGCTCTTTACAATATCGTATTTTATGCATCGACGTTTTAATAAGCACCGACAACATCCGCGCAGCCCGCTCCTGCAGTCCTGCCGGCTGAAGGAACCAGGCGCTCCCCCTCCTCTCCTTGCTCTCCTTGCTCCCTAATCCCAGGCTTTACCAGCTCAGCATTAAGAACATTCCACTGCAATTTGGGATTAGACAAAATACTCTTATGACAAAAGGTTGGTGCAACTTGATCACTTGATACTTGTTCAGGATTTATCTCGGGGTCTTACATCAGGGGAAGAATAATTCTGGGGGTGGGGGGGCAGAGAATAACATGTGGCTGTTGTGTTGTTGTTGTTGTCGTTGGTGGTGGTGGTGGTGGTGGTGGTGGTGGTGGTGGTGGTGTCGCTGCGTGTGTGCTGAATGTGAGCATAACTTGGTGCGGCCGGTGGGTGAGAGGGTGGCCGGGTGATGGAATTTGGTTGAGAGTTGGGCCTTGTTAAGTGGGGCCCCGGGGCCCTCTGGCTGATTAGAGGGCCGGGCTGGAGAAGGCTGGGGGCCTCACGCGCTCCGCGGCTCCGTCGGCACTGCGCCTGCGCCGCTTTTCACACAACTCCGAAATAACTTTGTTCCTTTTCGGCTGCCGGCTTACGGCGGCGCCTAAGTTGCCTCTCAAAGTGCTCTCGTCGATGACTTTTAAGTTCTATAGGACTAGCGTAGCCCCCACCCCCACCCCCACCCCCACCCACATTTGATTGGCCCCCCACATGAGGAGTAAAAATGTAATTTGGTTCCTGTGTTGGTCTCTTGCTTTGAACATTAGCTCGCTTTCAGCTCCCCGGCATTAGAAGGAGTTGATTTAGTGATCCACAAAGGAGCCGGGCAGGCCTCGAACATCTCCGGACCCACCGCGCCTCACCAGGCCGCTCCCACAGCTCTGCTTGGCTCGCCATACAGAGCTAAAGTGAAAGAAAAAAAACTCCTTCCTTTGATTCACTGATCAGTTCTCGTTTAGTCCGTGGATTCATTTATCTCTTTTTTTGGTCCTGTATTATCCTCCACCTTTCCTCAGTGAGTTGGTCTGTCCCTGTTTCACTCACTGCCTAACCCATTCTCTAATGTCTTTCTAAGTGTGGATTTAATCTCATTCGCAGGCTTTATTGATACAATTTAAAATAGTTACAATTGACTTCTCTCATAGGCCTACTTGGTTTAATTATTTGTTCGATAGCCTGTACATATTATGAAATGTTTGTTTTGATTTTTTAAAGACGTAAATGCCATGTATTATTCCCTCAGCATAAAAACAAGAAATCCCAAAAATCATTGTTGACAAACAACTGAAAAAAAAGCCACTCTAAATTGACCATCATAATATCAAAGCAAGTTTGGGCTAAATAAACAAAAATAAATAAACAAATAAAAAAGGAGTTATCGTCGTAAACATGTCATATTTTTATTTCGAAGTAATAACCTACTTTGTAATTGCTATTTATTTGTAATTAAAGTAATTAGCCTACATTGTAATTATTGTTCCGAAGATAATAAACGAGGCAATGTGTTTCTCAGGCCAATACTGCGTTTGGTTTGTTCTTGTGGTTCAACAGACCCATCATCCTACAACCACTGAAGAGCTTTTATATTTCGGCCTACATATATATGTATATTTACCCCAGTTTGAGAACCTGCTGTCAGCTATATTTACAAGAAGTTGTTTTTGGTGGAAAGGCTATTTCACTTCACCCATCAATAGTCACCGACTTCAAAATATGGTGCGTAAAAAGAATAGAAAACAGAAAACAGAACCAGCGCGTAAAACCCTGCGTGCGTAAAGGCCGTAATGCGTCCCGCTGCATTTCCTCCACGGGCCCGTCCAGCATTTCCTTCTCGCACCGCTCCGTGGTCTGCGTTGTCCCGGACCGACTGGGAGGGGCTTACCGGCCTGATCTCCTGCGCCCATTGGCCGTCACCTCTGCCTGTCACTGCGAGTGTGCGCTCTGGTTGGCTGGGAGCAGGCGGAGCGGCAGGTGCCCTATGCTCATAGAGGGGTGGGGAAGTGAGAAGTGATCAATCCCCATCCTCCTCCATTTAGCCCCTTCACACAGTGACACACACACACACATACACACGCACATACACACAACCACAAGACCAAGCAAATGAGTTTGATAGATTTCGTTGGAAATCCCGGAAACATTTGGCACCCACCACGTCGCGAGGAGGACGCGGAGGCGCGTGTTGGCGTGAAGTTTGGCGCGTGTTCGGCGACATTCTGCGTTTGTTTTCCAGTGTTTCCTCGACGGGCTTTCCTTCCTTACTTTCCTTCCTTACTTTGCCTCATTGTGGATCTGTACTCCGCCACTGGCCTTCCGCAGGGGATCCACACGGAGAGCGCCGAGGAGACAGGAAGGATCACCACAAGGTAGGCTGCTACCTGCTACTTCCTACGCGATGGCCTTCAGAACGGCACCAGAGACTGCTGATTGATTTGGTTGTGTTTGGAGTGGAGGGGAAACGAAATGCGTGATCCCAGTTAACACTGGAAATGCGTGATCCCAGAAACCAGTTGAAAAGCGTGATCCCAGTTACCAGTGGAAATGCGTGATCCCAGTTACCACTGGAAATGCGTGATCCCAGTAACCAGTTGAAATGCGTGATCCCAGTTACCACTGGAAATGCGTGATCCCAGTAACCAGTTGAAATGCGTGATCCCAGTTACCAGTTGAAATGCGTGATCCCAGTTACCAGTTGAAACGTGTTGGAGTTGGGATAGTATAATTGTAGAATCTGTGTGTATTTCAATTCATCCATAATAATCCTGTGAAATTATTATAAGTATCTACTAATGGTCACGACTGTTGCCAACACGCAAATTGGCCAAATTAAGTCAAATCAAACACAGATACCCATTTATTTCATATTATTCCAATTCAGTCATGCGATGTCTTTTTTTTCAGCGCGATTGGCCATTAAAATGTCAGAAGCACTTAGTAGATCATTGAAGAGGCGAGTTTTGGTTTAGTTAATTAGTTGAGCAGATAAGGAGCTTGTCCCGGAGCTGTCATCTAAATTCTAATTGAGTTCATTTGCGTGAATAAGTCGCCTTTTCCACGTCGCTCCGGCAAAACTAAACCCAAGTTGGCAGAAATGTCCCAAAACACAACAAACCGGTGGGTCGAGGGCCCAGCAGGGCTCGCACACAGGGTCGCCTCCATAATAATTCCTTATTGATGATTAAACTGATCTTTTATTTGTGCTGATTTTAACCATTGAGTCCGATGACTAAAATTGAATTCATAACACATTTTGACGTGTGTATTTGCAAAAATTGTAAATGAAACAATTAAATGCACTTGTTTTTTATCCTACGTTCTGACACAAAACGCATCGTCTTAAAAAAGTAGATTTTTGATTGCATATTGAAATAAGATGAAATGTTTAGTAATGGCCTATATTGTCTTCTAAGGCCTAATAAAAAAGGTTTGACCGATATGGAGTTATTACTGTGGACATTGATTTACGTGACCTATACGCTTTATCAAAGCCCTGAAATGGGTCAAAATAAACGGTATCGTTTTTATAACATTTTGTCCGCAACGTTGAGGTTTTTATCTGTTTTTAATTCTCATTTGACCACGAAACCAGATGATGTGCTTTGATGTGGAATTGAATCTACTCAAACACATTAGTGTTTACATTAAAAAGTCTTAATTTAACGTTAAAATAGTAAATTTATAGGGATGCTATGACAGACTATCGTCATTTCTCACTGTACTGGAGATTCTTGAAATACTTTAAAAAGGCCCAACTTTAAATGGGCAAGATAATATCCTCCACATTTTACCAGGACGGGCCTCAGAACGCTATTAATGTTGGGCCTTTTAAAGAACATTTCTACCTGATGTCATTATAATTATGGAGGCTACGCGGTAGAAGTTATATTGCACGTATTTTTTATTTTACATTTGTATACTATAGGCAACCTATTAAACAATGTCTTTCACTGTTTCACTTTTACAGAAGAGTTCAGGAACATTTGAAAAGTATTTCAAATGAAATCTTGATCAGTAGGTGCATTTCAGATTATAATTTAAAACGAAAATAATAGTAATAAAGTAAATATAGGTAAATAGTAATTATACATAAGGGTGTAAAAAATCCTTCGAGATGTGTTAAACCAAAGGTTTTCGCGTTTGTTATATCTCACGAAAAATAACCAATCGACCAAACGAGTTCCCCTTCCTTTGAATCCCCTGCTCTTCTCCGAAGCAACGCACACTTCATTTATAGTGTTTGGTTTATTTGCAGTAAACTGCACTGCGCCCCTCTCCCGTCAAGCTGCAACATCGGGCCAAATCCAACTATTGGCAAGATCTGGGGGGACCCGTGACTGCCTCTAGCATGATGTCATACCTCAAACAACCGCCCTACGGCATGAACGGCCTGGGGCTGAGCGGCACCGCCATGGACCTGCTGCACCCCTCAGTGGGATACCCAGGTAGGCCGTGTGTGTGTGTGTGTGTGTGTGTGTGTGTGTGTGTGTGTGTGAGGGGGGGGGGCATGCACCCTCCCCCTCTGGTTTTATGTTTATATTGAAACAAGTTGAATATAAACATTAAATAAAAAAATAATATTGTGTGTAATGCATTTTCTCTTTAGGTGTGTGTGTGTGTGTGTGTACAATGCAAAAGTATATCATATAAACATAAAATAAAAACACATTCTCTCTTTAGATGGTGTGTGCGTGCGTGCGTGCGTGCGTGCGTGCGTGCGTGCGCGCGTGCGTGCGTGCGTGTGTGTGTGTGCGTGTGTGTGTGTGTGTGTGTGGGGGGGGGTTCTGCTCTGAGTTAATCTGGTTTCGATGCTGATCCTCTCAGCGACGCCGAGGAAGCAGCGTCGCGAGCGGACCACGTTCACCCGCTCCCAGCTGGACATCCTGGAGTCTCTGTTCGGGAAGACGCGCTACCCGGACATCTTCATGCGTGAGGAGGTGGCGCTGAAGATCAACCTGCCGGAGTCCAGGGTCCAGGTAGACCCCCACCTTCTACACCCACGTCTAAACTCCACCCTCAGATCATGGTGGAGGCAACGCTTCTGGTTCTGAAGCCTCCTCCTCCCACACCAGACCTCCACACTGGTTGGGTTGGTTCATGCTCCACATGTTTTTAAACTACTCTTTTAAAACCACTACTGTGAGTTGAATGATGATGTGTGTTGTGCGATCGTGCAGTGTGTCTGTGACGTGTGTGTGTTTGTTGATTGTGCAGTATGTGTGTTGCTTCTGTTTGTCTGATGGTGTTCCTGATTTACTTCAATCATCTACTGTAACGGCCCCTTGAGGACCAATGACATGCTTTGAGTTGAGGAGACTCCAGTAGATTCTGGGAGCTGGATCGGACCTGGGCCCTGGAGTGGGACGGGGGCGTCCGGCCCCGTCCCACCACAGACCACAGTCTGGTGCCCCCCCCCCAGCGAGGCTCCTGTTCCGAGGCCGCGCGTGAAACCCGACGCCCGGCCCGGCGCTGTGGGGTTGGCCTGCTGCGGGGGAAAGCCGATAGCCTGTTATCCTAGCGCGTCGCTACCCACTCCTCCTGCTAGCGCCTGACAGCACCGGGCCGGAGGGGTGGGGGGGGCTTAATAACCCCCAATTTACCCCCTCTCCCATAATGCCACGGCAGCCCCTCCCCCACCCCCTGGCGGTGACTCACCAGGCGGGCGTGTCCTGTGATTCCAGGTGTGGTTCAAGAACCGCCGGGCCAAGTGCCGGCAGCAGCAGCAGAGCGGCGGCGGTGCGGGCGGCGCTAAGGCCCGCCCCGCCAAGAAGAAGTCCTCGCCGGCCCGCGAGAGCACCGGCTCGGAGAGCAGCGGCCAGTTCACCCCTCCCCCGGTGTCCAGCACCGGCTCGCTGTCCTCCTCCTCCTCCACCACCTCCTCCTCGGCCAACCACGCCAACCACGCCGCCGCCGGCCTCCTCCTGGGCGGCGCCGGCGCCTCCTCCTCCTCCTCCTCCTCCTCCGCGTCCATCGGCGCCGTCTCCTCCATCTGGAGCCCGGCCATCTCCCCCGGCAACACCGCTGCCGCCGCGGGC
>JAOTIX010000038.1:13024319-13041543 GCA_027123715.1 Gaidropsarus macrophthalmus
GGATTTCAGGCCCTGCATACATCCGGTGGTGTGAATCATCATCAGCCTATCCAAGGAGACGCATTTACATGCAAATTCAAGTTTCCATTTCAATTTGTGTCCATTAGAACCATTTTATCTCTCTCTCTCTCTGTCTGTCTGTCTCTCTCTCACCCTCTCTCGCTCTCCCTCTCTCCAGCTCTCTGTCACTGTCTCTCGCCCTCTCTCGTCCCCCCCACTGTCTCTGTTGTAATTATCCCTGGGCGCATGCAGAGCGATAGCCGTGACTCGCCCGCTCCCACGAACCGCTCGATAAAGCGCTTTTAATGCAGTTCTGAAAACGGGCTGTGAGTGTGTGAAGGGCTCTAGACGTGAGGGAGGTGAGCAGCCCCCTCCCCCCGGAGCGCCTCATTCCTCAGTCGCTCCGTCAGACAAAGACCCTCTCACCTACCCGTCCGTCCTCCCAGAGCACGGGGCCCCCACTGAAAGCCTGTGGGCCGAGGGCCCCCCATGTGAAGAGGTACTGATGGGCACGGCTCCAGGAATAGTGCGGCCGCGTAAATGAACACATGATTCATGGGTTCAGGCATCAGAGCCACTGTCTGCCCCCCGGTCTGGTGACTCACCCTGGTTAACCCGCTTGGACTCCAGCCCACCCTGTTAACCAGTGCAGCTCCCCCAGGTGGTGGATTGAATATTTGCGTTGCTAACCTGGTCTCCCGGGCCGGTGAGCGGCCGCAGGGTTTGAATAGCCGCCTCCGGCGCTCCGTGCCGTCGGTTTGCCTGAGAACGCGCGGCTCTTCTTTCAGGAACATTGATTAACCGCGGGGGGCCGGATAACGAGTGCAGCTGGGTGGGGGAGCCATGTCTGCTGTATGGCAGCGTGATCCGGGGCCATCAGGGCTCCTGTGATGCCAGCGTTCTCCGCTCAGCGGGGGTCACCCAGGACGGCCCCTTTGGGAGGACGGCCCGCTGCGGTGGGAGTTAGCTTTTTAACAAACCGCAGGTTATTGTTTGCAATCGATGCAGAATAAATAGTCTTGAGTTCTCATGTTTGTTCAACACATTTTCAATATGCAGGAATTTCATCACCTTGTCATCATCATTTCAACCAATCACAAGACGTCCGGCACAAACGGGCTAAACTGGCTCGCATATTTAGCCCGTACGCATTTCATTGTGCAGCGGAGGAAGTGATTCGGACCATCTGCTGGTTGAGATGAGAGGTCTCAGGAAGACCCTTCATAGCGGGCGCTGTCGCACAGCATCAATAGTGATTCTATTATGCAGAACGGGCCGCGCTGCTCCCACATGTTCAGCGTTCACACAATAGAATGCTTATCTGAATGAAAAAGAAACCCAAAGCCCTGATGAATATGACGCCATTATTCCACTGACTGGTCCTGTTTAGGATTCATTGATGTTCCGTGTTGGCGCTGCCCCGTATTGTGTTACACCTGCAGCGGCGCACGCTGCTGCTGCTGCTGCTGAAATACAGTACGTCCCATTGACCTGCTCCCTCTCTGAGGAGATATGGATTGGTTAAGGGATACATACCTATTGGTATTGGTTAAGCACATGCAACTATATATATATATTTATATTTATATATTTATATATATATGACAACCGGTGCATATTTATATATGTATATATATATGTATATATATATATACGCCCCCCATCATGCCTGCTGTTCCCCCGGTGCTACCAGGTACATCTACGCCCCGCTGGGAGGGTCCCAGCGCGGCCCGGCGCTCAAGGCCCTGTCCGCCGGCCTGGTCTTCGGCTTCGTGTGCCTCTGGCACGGCGGACACGACTACCTGCAGTACTGGGTGGTGATGAACTGGGCCGGCGTGCTGGTGGAGACCGCCGTCAGGGCCCTGTTTGAGACCCCCGCCCTCAGCTCCGTCATGGTAGGCTACGGGTGAAGGTATGTTGGGGGAGTTTAGCAGAAGGTGACGTGTTTGTAGATAATGTCCTGTCTCTTTAATACAAAGACAAACATCCTGGGCAGGGAGCGCTCAACGTTATTATCGGGGCAGCAGGGGCTCTGGGGGTCGAGCGGCTTGTTCAGTAACAGGAAGGTTGCCAGTTCGAACCCCTGGCTGGGGGTAGAGGCTTGTGTCCAAACAGAAAGCGCGGCCTGCATAATCCTGATTAACACGCTGCTCTGTCTCCCCCCCCTCCCCCCAGGAGCGCCACGCCTCCCCCGCCACCAGGAGGCGCTGCGCGGCGCTGCTCCACGCCGTCTCCACCGCCATGCTCATCCTGTCCAACCTGGTGTTCCTGGGGGGCACGCACGTGGGGCGCGTCTTCTGGAGGCGCGTCTTCGTCCAAGGTGGGCCTCCCCGCTGACGGCCCCCTCAGGGGCGACACGGCGGGTTTGTGGGACTGACGTGTCGTCAGTTTGAATGCGGCCCTCGTACTCATTACACAAACAGTGGGTGCGATGTGTGTGTGTGCGTGCGTGCGTGCTTGCGTGTGTGTGTGTGTGCGTGAGCTGACGGGGTGGAATGGTTTGTATTTACATTTAAATGTCCGTGGGTCGCACGCTGTGCAGCGGATGTGAGCAGGCAGGTAGGACTCTGTTGGAAGTGAAGCATCTCGTTTAAGGTATCTGCTTTCCACCCCCCCCCCTCCTCCATTATTATGAATGATTTGTATTTTTGGACCTGTGCTCACAGCTGTGTGCACATCTTTGCTCGTTAGAAACGTTGTGCTTGCCTAAGCCGGTGCCCGTCTGGCTCAATGTGTCTATTTTGGGCTGGTCTTCTCAAGCAAGAGGCCTTCTGGGAGAAGACAATCCCCACGTAACCCAATGTTGAATGAGACAAAGTTGACAACTCCAAAGGATTCTCTCTTAAATCTGACACACAGAAAACAAAAAAATGTAAAGGTCTACCCAAACTACGATAAACTTGTTTGTTAAATTGCTTAAATTCTAACCACAACCCCCTGGTTTTAACCTTTGACCTCTCTCTGCTCTGCTCTGCATTGCAGTCAGCGTTGGGATTCATGTGGAGCAGGTAGCTAGCTGCTAAGGAAAGATCTCTGAGACACAATCCGTAGCTCTCTGACCTTATGAAGTTATGTCTTCACATTCTGATAATAATTCCAATATATTTCAGAAGTTTTGAATTGAAATGTGATTGAATTGCAAGGAGTTCCACTCGCATTTTTGCAGCCCACTTCTTCATCCACCAAGAGGGAGAGTGATGTTATTAAAACCAGTTCAATGCTTTTAAATCAGTCTGTTTGAGCAGACTTAGGAGGGCTGCCTTGCAGTATATATACGTTTACATATGCTGCGTGTGTGTGTGTGTGTGTACATGAGTGTACTGCAGAAGTGTGTTTCACTGGGCCTTCCTGTCCGGGTACAATGAACAGATAGCTGCAGTTATGAAGTTAAGATGATTTATTTTGTTTAAATCGCAGTAAGGATGACCCTCTGACTCACAGCACCACTGTGATGAGTAATTACAGAGGGAGCTGATTGGACTCTCTGGGTTCTGCTGATTAATGGACCACTGAGTCACCATGTGCTGTTTCTTATCCACTTCTGGAAACCATATGCTGTTCTGAGTTGATTTAGCACAATCGGCCTCGACAAGTAATCAAGTCTCTGGACGCCTGCACCCCCCACATCCCCTTGGTAAACCCAACATCAGACACATTTTTCATCAAATATAAATTAGAATCATTTTCAGCACAGGGGCTGATTTAATTCATTCCCTGTCTCACAGATAAGCTAACGGTCATTAACAAATTCAAATGAACATTTTAATAGTATAGCAGTTTGTTGAACAGTTTGTTCCAGCACATCATACTAATGTCCAGGTGGGCAACAAAAAATCATATTCCATTTTCATAAAACCAGTTTGTTTACTGGTTGAACTGGATGTGTTCAGCCGCTATCTGTGTGTTTATACATTCATGTGTTTGTTTGTTGCTCCTTCCTCCCTCCACAAACACGACGGCGCACACACCGGCTACCTGCGTCTATTCACGGTGCTTAGTTACCATTTTCACGAGGGGGAAAACAAGCGCGCCCTCACAGGGAGAGAGTCCGTGGGGTTGCTGCTGCGTGAAGGGTGACTGTAAAGAGGGAGAAGAATGGGTGATTGAGGGGCATTGTGGAGGCAGCTGCACGTTAGGGAGGAGGAGGGGCGGGGCTATACACGGTCGGCCTACAGAATGACACCGAATACAAAGAGGCTGAGTCTCGTGGAGTTGGAGTCGGTGTTGAAATGGTGATGTCCTCCAGGATGTATTTCCTCCTCATCTCTGTGTTCCTCCTCCAGGCTGGTCCACGGTCGCCCCCCCCATGCTGGCTTTCCTGTACTGCTTCGCTCAGGTCGGACTGGAGCGGGCGCCCGGGGCCGGGGTCACGCAGCCCTGCCACAAGGTCGCCTGACCTCTGACTCCGCTCCGCAGGCTCGGGTGTCGCGCGCTGTCCGGGCCCCCGGCCAGCGTCTCGTCTGTCAGGCGGCATGAGCGGTGAGGTAGAGCCGGGCTCCTCTGCACCGTACACGGGCCGGCTAACCGGCGCCGCGGGGGGGGCGGCGCACCGGCCAAACTAGGTTCAAACGCTCCATGATCGTTTCTTTGATTTCATATTTTTGTATTAAATTATTTTGTAATACTGAAAGCGACACTGAATTGATGTGAGACTGAGTATCAGTTTGAACTGGGAATGTAAACTAAGACCAAAACAAAGCTGCTATTTTTATAATTCATCATGATGACTCTGCTTCACTAGCATGAAGGCTTCTGGAGATATGTTAGGGTTTGTTTATTTCAGTGATAATCACCAAAAAATGCCTTTCTTTTTCTATTGTTGAAATGTAGCATAACAATGAGATAATTAGAACAGAATTTTGAAAGGTGTCAGAAACAAAAGTGCTTTTAATCCCACACCAGTTATTCACCTTGAAGGAAACTAGTCACGCTAATATTTAAAGGACAAACAAAAAGCGATCCTTCCATGAGCCTCTGCTTGATCAGCCCTGAGCGGCTTTCAGGACTCGCTCTCTATTCCCGGCCGGTGGATTATGGTGTCTGTGGCAGTAAGGAGGATAAGGCGACTGGGTCATAAAGAAATCTTCTTAAATGAGCCCCTAAGTCCACAGCGGGGCCCCGTAAGAAGATAAGCCCACACATGGGCTGACACACGGCGTGGGGAGCGCGCTAATGAGCTAACCTCATTAGGACCAGAAGATAAGACGCTAAAACAAAGACGAGGAAACAGGCTAGTGGCCCGGAGTCTCTGGAAACAAACAGGATGCTCTGTATATTAATATGTATATATTAATAAAATATTTATTATGAACAGTATCACAGTTAAAGCATTCCATTGTGCTTACCATGGATACATTTCTGATCACATCGTTTTTCTGTGACAGTTCTAATATATACTGTAGTATATACGTGTCTAAAGACGTGTACATATTACATACGTCAGTGATGATAATTCCACAGCCAAAATTCAATCAATTTCTTAGAAAAACACATTCCAGTATAGTCTGTGGATGCAGTAGTCTATTTACATAAACACATCCCGAGAGCTGACCACTGAAAATACAAATACGGTGACCCTCCCCAAATCATGCCCCCTCTCGTCTGTACTGCAGACTTCTAAGGGTTTCCTGAAGGCACAGTTTCATGCGTTTCATTGACAGGCAATGGTAATAACTAAACTAAATGTTGATGAGCGTATTACGGCCATGTAGCGATGGCAGTATTGTTATGACTGCAGCCATGTTATGGTTCGTAATGGTACCCCATCATAGGAATAAGTCGGCAGCGTTGCATTATGCAAGATGTCCTTACCAGTGGGGACCACCCTCTAAATTATACACACTGTACTAGATATTGCTTTTAGAGCTCTGGACTGCAGCTCCACCTTCATCCCATCCCCACTTTCAAAAGTGGCCTTTTGAAAATATCTAGCAATAGAAAAGATGCATTGAAGGCATTGCTTTTCATAGCTAGATAGTGGGCTGCTTTTACACAGAAATCCAAAGTGTCATTAACAAATGTGCTTTAAGAACAAGTTCATAGTCACACTAATGACATCCTGTCCCAAATACACTTTCCAGCACCTCTTCATGCTACTAAGACCATGAATGAAATAGGAACCACCTTAAAACATACAAAACATCCCTCTTTATTCAAGCCGTTTGTGTCATCCCTAGAAATGCATACTGCACCCAAATAATCAGTTCTTATGGAATAGATGGTCATGATAATAGTGTGATTTTGGCTCATGATACAGACATCCATAATGTGGTGCATTCTGCGTCTTCCCCAACCTGAAATGTTTGAAATAAACATGTTTAGATGAGTCAGTCCGTTAGTGTGGGTCATGCTAAATATAGCTAAGTTCATCTACTTATGTGTGAGGTTTAATAATAAGGATTGTGTTAATGCTGGATTACATAAGAGTAAGACTCTTCTATGATTTGCTTCTTGGACTTGAGCTGCCAACGGAAAGTGAAACGACGTTGAACATGATTCATGGTGGGTGATGAGACAGATGTTGGTATGCATGGTGGTCTGATAAACGGTGCATATCATGGGTGTTCTGACACACATTTGTTCTTATCAAAGTCCCATCGTTTCAAATGAACGAGAAAAACTATTGTTTCTATTACAATTAGCAGCTAATAACCTTCTTCCCTCTGACACGTCATGCAAGTTTAAAGATTATAGTAACATTCAATATCATACAGAAATTGTGTAAACATTCTATTAGGTGACCTCTTTTAAAACAGTATTTTGTCGCACTGGTTGTAAAATAACACTTAGTTGCTTGGTCATGTGAATTGATTAGCATAAAAATAAAACGTCAGTTAAAGCACAAACACAGAACAACTCTGTTGGCCATGAGAAAATAAAAACTGCTCCGTTACGTCTGTCTGTCTGGTTACATTATTCATAAAATACATTGAAAAACATTTCTTCATTCCTTCCCCCACCCATTTCCATAAAAAAATAAATGAAGCATTTTTTGTGATAAAGACCAAAATATTTGCGCACAATACAATGTGACGTAAGACAAGCGGCCATCAGACTCAACACAGAGTGTGGTGCTCATAGTTCTAATTCAATAACTCTGAATGATTATATTACTTTATCAAAATAATTTTGGAAAACTTTTAGAAGCAATCTGAAATCTTCAATATATTAAATTTAAATCAAATTGATGAGGAACGTACATTTTAATTTCGTCATGTTTGGTTGTTATAAATGTATACAAGTCTGAAATATAGTTAAAGTGCATAAGTAGGATATCTTAGCTTTTTGGGATTTTCAATACATTGGAGGCAACTGTGTACTGTATTTTATGTACAGTGACTATGATAAATATAAATTAATACAGTCGCAACATAATCAGGTAGATATCAACCAAAACAATATTAGGCGACCCTGATCATCAGGCCTTGTTTATCTTTCTGTGGCTGGATTCAAGACTTCAAAACCCCTGAAGCATACAGCTTGTGGGTCAAATACCGGTCGGTCAATAGTCAAATTCACATTACAAACTGCAAGGCATTTCAACAAATAAATAAATTACATATTTTCAAACAGATGAACCTCCAAATGGAACCCGCTGAAACCGTCTTTTTTGTTATTTTTCCGTCATTATTTACTGAGTTCATGAGAAGGAGAAAGTGAAGTTAGAGTAACCTGCAAAATAAGTTTTACAATGACAGATGACGCTGATGATTTAGTAATCAAAAATATTTCTGTATTGTGTTGGCGTTGCTGGGGCACTTATTGTTGTGAGGAACCAGAGCGCTTGGTCAGAACTACGTGATGTGTAAGTATAACAATAATAATGTCACTAAAACACAACGTTAGCGTCCTCATGGGCTTGCTTCATTGCATGGTTTGCCAAACGGTCTTACATTCTAAGTGTAAAAACAAATGCAAAATCAGTCTGTGCAAGTTACCTATCAAAGATGCATCATTAACACTGCACATCATGCAAGGAGTATCAATACTCCCTAACGATTATGGGTCAAGCTCATTTTCCATCTGTGCTATGGAAAATATAAATTCATTGTTTCAACAAACGTGTAGCTGTCAGCTGTTTCGTTCACATGTTTGACTGTCGTTGAATTGCTCTTCGGTTCCAAACTATTTTGCACCAAAATCTCTGAACCACGCTTTGCAAATCAAAGTTCCTTCCCCCTTCACCGACGGCAGGCTGCACACAGCGTTAAACCAGTCCATCCTGAGGAAGACCACGATATTACCAACAAAAACAAGCTGTACAGCTCGGGATCCTGGAGCTGACCTCAAAGCACTCGCACACTCCTCTCTCGACCTTCACGAGAACATGTCGTCTTTGTCACTGTCGGGGGAGGTGGGTCTGGAGATCTGGAAAAGGGGCTTGGGGGAAGCAGCTGTTCTTCGGGCTTTGAGGAGCTGCAGGGCCTCGGTGAGTTGGGCCTCCAGGCCGGACATGCGTGCGTTGAGGCTCTTGAGGTCATCTTTGAGCTCCAGCTTGATCTCCTGCAGCGAGGCCTGGAGGGTCTGCTCAGGGATGGGGTAGAAGGCGTGGCGGCCGTCGGGCTGCGCCGGGCTGCGGTCCTGGGGGGTGAGTCGTGGCTCCCCCATCTTGTCCAGGCGCAGGTCGCTTTTGGTGATCCCGCTGTCGCAGGAGTCCGTCTTCTTCAGGGGCATGGGCGGCTCGTGAGCCTTGGTCCTTTCCGGCAGAGTCTCCATGGACTCTGCCTTGGACACCTTGTTCCAGTGGTCGGCCTTGGCCATGGACTCCTTGAAGCGGCCCCAGCCCTTCACCTTGGCAGGCTCGGCCGGCCGACCCCCCATCAGGGCCACGGCGGACCCGGGCGCCGGAGCCTGGAGCCTGGCCTTGTCGGAGGCGGGGGCGGAGCAGGGCGCCAGAGAGGCGGACGACGAAGGCGTCGCCGGGCTCTCCGTCACCGTGACGATACTGGTGGTGGCCATCGGCGCCTTGTTGGCGCACGGGACCTCCGTGTACACGGGGCCCCTCTCCAGGTCGTGGTCGTCCAGCTCAGACTTGTCGGTGACCAGCCGCGCCTCCTTCTGCTGCCGGAAGCGCTGGAAGAGCCTCCGCACGGGGTGGTCCGGGGGCAGGTTGAGGGGCGCCTCGTTCTTACGCCGCAGGCGCTCCTCTTCCTCTCGCTTGACGTCGCTGATCTTCCGAAAGACGATCTGTGGTGGAAGGAGCGCAGAGTGGTGAGGGATGACCGTGAGACACCGTAAGGGAACACGGCGGGCGTAGAAGTGATGATACACACTGAAATGAAGCAGCTGCTGTTGGTTTATGGTGCTCATGGTGAAAATGAGTGTCTAAGGTGTTTTTGGATTGTGGGCTCTGCAAAATGTCACCCTAAAAAGGGTATTCCCATGGTGAATGGCTGAAGTTCATGTTGAGCCTTCGGCTTCAGTGAGTGAAGATGCTCAGGAAAATGCTCACTCCACAATCCATACTCAGAATGAATGGTGCTCGGCTCGTACGAGCTGCTGTGTTTACTGTGACATTGTTTCTTCAATCAATCTCTCAATACGTTTCTTCAAACTCTCTCAATAAGTCCTACATTTCCTAACTTTATTCCTCATATGTCGCAAGATACCGAGGCATATATCATATGTTTACAGAAACTTAAATGACCGATTTAACATTAGAACATGGAGAAAATATTCCTTTGGAAAGATCCACTTGGACAGAGCTCAGCGTTGCTGGGACCTGATCCCATCGGGCTTTAAACACGTCAGCGGAGGGAAAATGCTGTCGTCTACATCCACCTTCATTACCCTGTTACAGTGTTATTGATGGCTGCTTTGATCAGCGGTTTCCCTGGAGGGCTGAAGCCACTCCAGCCACTGGAAACGCGGTCACAGAGTTAACATATCCTGTTTGAGTGCCTTTCTTTAGGGGATGGCATGGCCATCCGTCAGCAATTAGTGAGCCAGATCCTCAGGGAACGTGTCCATTCAGGTCGACAGCACGCCAGCGTCTGTACGAGACATTAGATTCCGGTACGCTCCCGGCTCGTTTACGACCAATCACGGCAGCACCAAGGAATCCATCCCCATTTTTTAGGGTCGTTTGGTTTCATCTTCTGCTCTCTTCCAGCCCCAATATTGAGGATACCAGACTCGTCGCTTTGCGTCTCCCCTCACAGCTTCAGTTCACGTCGTGATAACCGCACTAACGACTGTAAACACATCGTATTTATCACACGGGTCTCCGGCTCTCCTAATGAGCCGATTTATGGGGCGGTGTGAGGAGGGATCGTCTCCCCCGTGGTGGGAGGCGCGGGGGAGAGTGTGTGTGTGAGTCAGTGTGAGGACCACATGCTCTTTAGTATAGCCTATCCATTTAATCAATCCCAAGATTTCCCCGCTGCATGAATCTAAAAAGTATAGGGCCAGGCTGAACGGCCCGGGCTGAGGCTATAGATGAGATTGCCACTTTGCTAGCAGGCTATTGAGTCCTATACCGCCTCCCACGAGGGGTAATGCTATTACGGATGGGAAAGATTGGTAGCTGTGATCATGCTGTCTCTGCCATCGCTTAGCTTATTTCTCAATGCAGGAGGATGAGGTGTGGGTTGAGGCGGTGTGTATGGCGATGTCCCTGATTACCGGGCAGGCGCTGAATCTTCCTCTAAGCCTGTCCTAGGGGCCTCCTCCTACAGGCTCTGGAGGAGACCCTGTAGGAGGACCTGATTGCCATCAGGTCAAACGTGAACTCTGAAGGTTGTTTGGGTGGCCTCTGATGCTACGGAGATTAGAACCCAAATCAATACTCGTAGTCCCTGCTTGCATTCATCTATCTACGCGATCTACGTACTACCATTGAGTACAGCCGGGGCTGTACATCAAAGCAGCTAATCCAGCTTCATATCAGCCTATCTTTATTCTACAGTTCATTTGCAACCGTCCCATTTATGTGGCTTAAGTGTTTTAGGGAGACAGATGATGTGATGTTGAAACAGGAATTTGATCACTTTCCCGCCTTGCGTTCGTCAGGCCGGAGCAGACATTGTTGATGAAGATTAGCCACACATGTTGTTTTTGTAAACCAACATGTACGCTGTAAGCCTCTTTAAGATGTTCTTCTGAAAAAATGTAATCTCCCTAATTCCACTCTCCCAAATAGATCCCTCAACACCCAGTTCATGGATTACAAGCTACGGCTGCACACATTATTTCCCTTCTGTAAGCTAGGAAAGCGAGCTGGAACAAATGAAGTGCTGAATGAATGCAAAGTGAAGACTGTGTGGGGAGAGACGAACAGTCTGCTGCACCGCAGCCCCCTTCATTAATGATGGTGGGCGTGGCCACTTGTCACTTGCTGACCCCGCCCACTTGCTGACCTGACCCACCGACTGACTCCACCCACCTGCTGACCCCGCCCACTACCTGACACCTTGACATTTTTTGTGTGAAAAAATGCTAGACCTATAGAGGAAGATGAAGTAACGGTGGCCGGGACCCGGAGGACTGAACGTTGGCACTGACCCTCTTGCGGAGGTTGTAGGTGAGCAGCAGGTTCCTGGAGAAGTGGTTGGAGAACGCTGTGTAGAACTCCAGGACCTTCTGCAGGGCGTCCCGCTTGATGACGTGCAGGTCGCAGTAGGTCAGCGCCCGGACGTTGGCGCAGGCTTGGGCCAGTGTCACCTCCTTCCAAAAGACGTCCCCGAACACGTCGCCCTTCCCTGGGACGCAGAGCGAAAAAACCAAATGGAAACACAGAAAAATACCTATTTCATACATCCGTCTCCATCTCTTGTGGTGTGGAGCGACTCAGCCGGCTTACATCTCTGCTCATGTGATATTCTTCACCCTGGAAGACTAAATATGTAAATGCAGTGCTTCATTCTGATGGTTTCTACCTACTCCACTCGCTCCGCTAAAGTAGTTCCCTAATTGCAGTCGTTGTTTCTGAGCTGACCACCTCTCCCCCCTCACCTCTCAGGGAGAACACCGCCTCTCCCCCTCACCTCTCAGGGAGAACACCGCCTCTCCCCCTCACCTCTCAGGGAGAACACCGCCTCTCCCACCACCTCAGATAACAACATATGTTTTGTGTGCGTTTCAAGTCAGCAGCGACTGTACACCGCTGGTCGCACGAGGTACGAGTCACGTTTCATGAATAACATAATGATAATCACTGATTCAAACATGTGTTATTCCAGGAACATCTCAGTGCATAATGAGGGGGAATGGAATCTGAAAGTCGTATTTAATGAGTAACCCGGTGTACAGGCCAGCCTGGTCCACAATCAGTAGAGCCTATCCTGCCTTGTGTAGCTTTTAATGTGCCTCTCTTCTGTGGTGACATTACTCTAATGAGAATGTGATTTATAGCGGTAGCTGGTATATCACCAGGGGCTCCGGAGCCAAGAAGACAACATCTGTCTAATCGTGTATTGATTGACAAAGAGTCATAGATAGATTATCAATACTTCAGTACCTATCTGTGTGTGCGTGGATATCCAATAAGTCACCATGACCCCAACATTGAGGTCCATGAAGCCTTCCTAATGAGGGGCTGAAATACAATGTTTTGTTTGTTTGTAGTTTAGCATATCATTCGTTCATTTTTTAACCATTTAAACAGCGCAAACAGTATAATGTGAGAATATAGAACATGTCTTCTACCAAACCTAATCTTCATGGTTTAACAGTATTTCTTTGCAATTTTCTTCTTATTAAAACCACGCTGTGAAACATCCGCGCCACCTTGCAGCACCTTTCAGCACACACTGCCTCTCCTGCATCTCAGAGTTTCCATCTTAACCAAACTGGAACGGAAACAGGCATCCTTACATCTGATTCATCATGCTTCAAGGAGGAAGCACTCTCTAAACACGTCCAGTGAGCGCCTGAGGCCCCTTCCCCGTACAAGAATAACTCCAGCTCCACTGGTCTCTCTGTCTGTTCTTCTGGAGGGCTGAGCTCAGACCAAACTCTGAATGCCCTTTGTAACGTTGTTTGATCGTCGACTTATGTTCTCAACTCGAGAACATAAGTCGAACATTAGTACAGAAATGTATTAGACCCGTAATACGTTCTCCTGTGCCCCTTTGTTTATCCTCATGAAGAACCCGCTGTGGACCAGCCTCTTCTGTGAGGGAAGATCTTGCATTTCCTTCCCCAAAACCCGTCCTCATAACGCTTCGTCCTCCGATGTGGACCAAACCAGAGAATGTGCCCCGTGTCCAGACCGCATCAGGCCGACGAGGCTCATGAGAGCGCAGGAGGTCAAAGCTCACCCAAGATGGCCACCACCTCGTCATCCTGAATGACCTCCAGGGAGCCGGAGACCACGAAGCACAGGCTGTCCACGCTCTCGCCGGCGTGGTAAATCAGGTCCCCCGGGGCGCAGTGGATGGTCTGGAACTCCATGGCGAGCGCGCGGAGACACCCGTCGCTGGCCAGCCTGAAGGCCGGGTGCTCCTTGAAGACCTTGCGGTTCAGGTGGACGCAGATGTCCGCTCGCATGTCCTTGGGGCAGATCTGCAAGACCTGGAACGAGGAGGGAGGTGTGGCGACGGTCAAGCGTGGTTTATACTCCGTAAAGTGGTGTACGCGGACACGGAGACCCTCTCCGTCGTACGGAGACCCTCTCAGAGACCCTCTCCGTACTCTCCTGGCGCGTCCGATTTATTTATTAACTGTCCGTCACTCCGTCGAGGGAAAACAGACCAAGAGCTGTGATTGGTCCTCTAACAACGTCATGTACGGAATTACTTTTCCGGTTTGACTACCACATACAAATTGCACTACTTTGTAAATAGTTTGTTATTTACATTTAAAGCATTTCATTTTTAATTATCATATCCCTATTTAATTACAATCTCCTGTATGGACGCATCAAGCGACTGTGAACATCAACCTGTTTACTTTACCGACGGAGGGGTCTCCGTGGTAACGGATACAGATTACGTATACAGAGTATATCCTGGCCTTCACACGCATCGGACAGAATGCGGTGTGATGCCTTCTAAAGTGATGGACGACAGGAACGCGTCGTTTGCTGTGATCTTTTTATTAAGGGTAATCACACTGTGCACTCGGCATCAGAAAAATGATGTTCCCTCAAATCCTTGGCAATCGTGCGTCATTGCATTCTATTGATTATATGTTAGTCCTTCATTGAACGTGTTGAATCTATTTTCCCTCCTGGGTATGAAGTATGACCGATTACAGTACACTCATGCGGCCAAGCCAGTGACCAATTACCCAGCCCACACTACAGCAACGCTGCGGTACAAAAGCTATGTAGCGTCTCTTACTTTGAGGAATTAAAGAGCTAGTCGAAACAGCCCATGGGAAATTTGGACCACAATACTGACTAGAACTCATTAGCTTTGGTAAGCTATTAATACACTTTTTTTTTTTTACATTTCCCTGACAAGGGTATTGGTAGGTGTGTAAACGAGGAAGTCCTTTTGTGATATGTTATGGATAATTGAAGTTTTGAGATCCTGAAGTCCATCACTTAAAAAGTACTGAATAATTTAGGTGGCTGGGGGTGAATAATATTAATATCAGCAGAGGGCTGTTAATTGCATTTTCCATCCTGGGACTCAGAGCAGAGAACTGAAGGAACAGCCACAACCAAAACCTGACATGAAAATCGCACACAATTTATTTATCGCTGTGCTGGAAAAGTGACAATCCACCCATTTTTTTAACTTAATATTTTGCACCAAAACAGACCTTCTACACCGTGGCTTAGTGGACATTATTTGTGGCCGTTGACAATTTTCCCCATCCCATAATTTTGATTGATGACTCTGTGAATTAGAGCTGAAGTTTCGCTATCTAGCTGCAGGGGTACACTGAGACCACACATAACTAACGGAGAGAGAGAGGGAGAGAGAGAGGGAGAGAGAGAAAGCCATTATGGCTGACTATGCTGCGATCACACCATGCTTCACGCTGTTGTTCACGCTGCGACCCTGCCCTCATCTCTCCCAGCCCTTCTGCCTTTTCTTCTGGGGAATACGGTGTGACTGTCTGTCTGCGGCCGACGCACGTCTTCACTCAGAGACGACGCGGCCCCAGGCCCCGCCCACCTGGCATCTGGAACAAGGATCCATCCATCTCCCCCATCCCTGTCCCCCCGTACACGCCACTGTGCAGTGTGTGTAGGCTCATGTGTGTGTGTGGGGTGGGGGTGGGGGGTGTATAATGCCTGACGGTGATCATGAAGGAGTAGGCTGCACAACTGAACTTGACCCGGTCCGCGGGCGGGGAGCCCGTTTCGGGGCGTAGCGCCTCTAGCGTCGGCCCTCCCCTCCAAGAGCCAACGCCACGCAGGGACGCAAAGGTCACCGCGCGGCCGCCGCCAGCGTCAAGCTCACGGGTCACATGACCAGGGAGGCGGGAAGAGAGGAGGAACAAATCATTTGTACTGGGGAAATAACTGTTCTATTAGCGCACGGCAGGCTTTTAATTACAGGAATCTCATGCATATAATCTTAATTAAGAAGGAATAAACAGGGTGAATGGGTTGATGGAAGCACAACATTATTCACAACTACAATGGAGGTAATTGTTGACCTACTATAGAAGAAAAACCAAGCAAATGTTTGTTTGTGAAAAAAACTAGCAAATATAATTAGGCGTTTACGCGATTCATTTGTCTTTGACCCTGTTGACACGTATTAAAATAAGTCCTGTGTCTGCAGCGCACTGCACCAACTCAGTCACGCTGCCTGCATGCGCAGGCTAGTGGGCGTGGCTAATGTCTCATGTGCTGTGGGAAATATGGTAAATACCAAAAGCCGACTTGAAAGCTGCACATGAACGCCCCCTCACGTCGTCATTTCCACCGGGGCGCTCGTAGAATATTTTGATACACGAGTTGAGAGATGAGATAACCTTTGACCTTTTCAAGTAGGCCTAGGCTACTTTATTACAACAACACTGTTTTTGGAAGATTATGTGCTTCACATATGGGACCTAACTTATGTAGCTAAAACACAAATATTATTTATCACTTTTGTCCTTTAAAAGGGGACCCCCTTGATGATGGTGTGCTCATTGATTTGATCTGCTCTGTACTCTAGGAACCCTGGCAAACACTGTAGGGAAGCTGGCAACTTGAAGTAGTGTTGGGTTGGCCAGCGCCCTCTAGGAGGAGCTGGCCAACCCTAGTAGTTTCATGCTCAGTCATCCGGTTAAAGCCTCCCACCATCTGGGGGTTGGTAGACCCCAGGTGAACCTCACCTGTCTGATCTACTGAATGACCACACCCTGTACTGGGATGTGACCACTGTAGGGGCCAGTGCTCAATGTAAAATGTAGTGTAAGGGTGCCTAAAGACCAGCCTCAGTTTGACTTCTCCCAAAAGGGTGAAGGTCTAAAAGATCTGAGGATCCAGCTGTCCAGATAGGACAGGTTTAGTCTGGTCTGAGGTCCCTGGTCTGGTACGAGGGCTTCCTGGGCCAACCTTTTCAAGCTGGACATGCAGGTGAGCACTTAAATTGTTCTCTTGCCAATTATAGAATCCCTCCTGATCTTCAGAACTTTTCTACAACTGTCTCCATGGACTTGTATTTGGATCCAACAACGTTCCAGTAAATGTAATTGAAGTGTTAAGGTTGGCGTGACCCTACAGAGCAGACGTATCGGACCTGAAAATGTGCATGATACTCTTGGACCAATAGTTTGCATTATTATGTTGGTTTTGTGAGAACTGAGGAAGATAATTAAAGTGATTGAAAATGCAGTCTGCGAAATTCCATTTGCTTCCAGTGCGAGTACTTCACCTTGTAGCGTAAGGAGTTAGATGTGTCTGAGGTGACTTGTGTGTTGCATCTCTAGCGTGTCCTTGTGTATAATGTCCTATACTAGGAGATGGTCTGCTTCTCACTAGAGCACCTTCTACAGGCTGAATGCATATCCTGAACTGATAAGTTGTGCTTCTGAAAGTCTTTCACCTTCCAAAGAAAAGCTACTAGACAGATGGTGTTTGTTTTTGAACAACAATTTTGAAGTGCCAGTTCTGCCAATCAGAGAATCATCTCACAACAATGGGCGTGGCTCCAATCAGCTATCCAAAGATTGGTCAGACACTCCAACCGCCAAGACCACACAACCACAAGACCAGTGACGTCTGAGTATCAGCCGTTAAGTGTATGTGGGGAAAGGGGGCTGGGTGGTGGGGGAGGTTAGGGATCACGGGGGTGTCAACCACTTTCTTACACAGGGTACATACACATGCAAG
>JAOTIX010000038.1:13276271-13294029 GCA_027123715.1 Gaidropsarus macrophthalmus
GAGAGAGAGAGAGAGAGAGAGAGAGAGAGAGAGAGAGAGAGAGAGAGAGAGAGAGAGAGAGAGAGAGAGAAAGACAGAGACAGAGACAGAGACAGAGAGCGAGACAGAGAGTGAGAGAGAGAGAGAGAGAGAGACAATTGTGGTCATTGTGATAGGTTACTACCGCATTACAAAACAAACATGCAGGTGAATACATACCAGCGGTAGGAGACGATGCTACCGTAGCGGGGCTGGAAGGCCAGCTCTATGGGGTTATCGGGGTCGCTGAGGTTGAATAGGAAGAGGGTCTTCTTCCCCACGGAGGCACTCACCTGTTATGATGGGTCCAAGGTCAGAGGTCAGAGGTCAGTGTGAGCAGTACTGTAGCTAGTGCTCATGTGATTGTCTGGGCGTAGGAGAGCTGAGAGAATGAAAACCCACAGTGCTCTCTCCCGGGGACGACCTCTCGTCTGTCTTCATCACCGAGAAAAATACGTCTGAAGGCTCGCCGCGCAGGGACGTCTGTTCAACCGACGGGAGGACAGGGAGGAGTCAGAAACCATCAATTCGTTTTTTTCCTGTTTTCTATTTTACCAGTCCTGCATGTAATACAATTCAAGATGGTTGCTCTAAAATAACTACAATCTCCAGGAGTAGACAGCAGCTCATCAATATTTCCTGTATTTATGAGTTCACTAAATTATACACAGCTACAAGCAAACTACTAAGTGATGCGATTACGATTAAAAGCTAAAGTTGGGGTCGGAAAAAATCCTAAAAGGCATACATACATACTTTGGTACAGTATGCACTGTGGGGCACTGTACCTGCCGGATGGTGTCCCCCTCATGGTTGCTAACAGTAAGGGTGCGGTCGTCGCTGCCGAGAGCCAGCAGATTCTGTGAGCTCCAGCATCCACACGTGATTCTCTTGGTGTGTTTACCTGAGGGGGCGTTAGGAGAGGGCAAGGAAAACTAAGCAAAGTGAACAGAATGATCACTGGGAGTTTATACCGTCAGAGTGTGTGTGTGTGTGTGTGTGTGTGTGTGTGTGTGTGTGTGTGTGTGTGTGTGTGTGTGTGTGTGTGCGTGCGTGCGTGCGTGTGTGTTACAAATATAAATGACCATGAATAGTCGACAGTACCTATAATCACAAAAATAATAAGACACGTGTAGACACGTTTAGAGATGAATATATAGGCTAAGCTCACGCTGATGGAGTTTGTCACGTCCAGAGGGTTACGGCCATGGGTAACCAATCATATGTGAGGCTGTGCAAACCCCTGACGTCACGACACCAGCTGACTTTAATCACAAGGAGGGTTTTTCGTAGCAGGGCCACTAAATATAGCTGTCAGAGCTAATACTCATTTTTAACTAAGTATGTTTTGTGAAGCATCTCATTATAGCACTTACTCGTAACCATGGCACATTTTATGTATGTCATCTGAATTTGGTTTACCTTACTTACCAAATAACTTGACACTTGAACCTTACTTATATATACTTATATATATATATACATATAGTGCTACGTTTCTTCTGTCTTAGCCCCACATGACCCATTGCTCCCATTCACACGTTGTTCCCCCACACACACACACACACACGCACAAAGCTGGCAGCCCACCTGTCACTTTATCACGTGTCGGTGCTAATTATATATATCTCTACAGGGAAACCCTCTTCCACTTACAAGTGGCTGTGGGGGTGTTTTTTTGTTCCACCCCCAATAAGCTAAGCACTTAACCCTTTCTGATTATATACACAAAATTGTGTAACAATTAATGTATTTCTAATCACACATGAACACACAAATCTAAAGTACCATCTCCGTCCACGAGGTGTCCCCATCCCACAGGAGTCATTGAGACTGTTCTGCTAAACATCGACTTGGCTTGCTCTGAACGATTATTTGATAAAGCTGCACTTAACCACCTCTGCTATCAAGTGGACTTTGGTCAGAGTGATATACGCATGGTAAAATAGGTGGTTACCAGTGGCAATGTCATTCCCTCAGACAGCATAGCACATGTCACATATGACGCAATATTCTGGGTAGAAGAGTGTATAGACTTAATGCTGGTACATAAAGTACACAATAGGAGCATGTAAAACACATGTAAAATCGTTTTAATGCCCCTTTGGTGTTGATTATTTCCAAAACGAGGTGTTATCTGGAAGTCGATTAACATATTACACTGTGGTGAGGTTAATCAAATCATTTTGAGATGAGGTAAAGCATAATTTACACTTGAAAGAATAAAATACAAATCAGGGTGGTCAACATTTTTATTTGATTTCTTTCTGTTCTTAACCATTCATCATAGATACATTTGAATATATCTCAGGTGCATTTCCCGTTCAAATATACTTCTGACAGCCGGAGTACAGTAAAATAAGTTAAAACGGCCTTCTTTCAGACCTGTGAAACCAGGTAAATAACATTGGTCTTTCATTAGTGGTACCGTTGATCGTTAGTCCACTGGCAACCGGTCGCTGGCCATTGGCTCGGCCAGGAAGGAAGTTGGAAGCGCAACATTGCACGTTGTAAAATATGACAAATCAACGGCCTTGAGAGAAAGGAGGGATAGAGTGCGAGTTTGGGGTTAAATCCAAAACCAATTTAGAGCAAGATGAAGAGGGGGTCATTGAACAGGCCAATACAGACCACATTCAACCTGTTGTCGGTGAATAGAACTGCTTTTATGACACACTGCTGATATCTTTAAGTACAACTTCATGGATATCATGTTGAGTCCTGATTTAAGGCGTTGACCACAGCCCATTCCCCCTCGCACTCATTTAAAATATCAGAGTTCTGATGTTGTTATAAACCGGTTAGCTGCCGAAATACTCCTACATTACCACAACCTTCAATGCTCAACACTATACAAATGACAAGTCTTCCAATTAGACGACTTGGTTAATATCAGGGCTTTTTTGTGAAATGCTTGATGGCTCTAGAAGCAAAAGCTACTGGACATGTGGACGCAGACCATCTGAAAGGCCCATGACCCACTGTAGTTCTGTCTCTCCATCTGAAATGTGTTTACAGTTGAGGTACAGATGCTCGCACACACACACAGAATATACATTATGGTTTGTGTCAGGTCATTTCTTTACAATAAACCACTTGTAAGCCTTACGAATTAAGTTATAACATTGTCAGTCGAAAGGTAAAAAGGGGGGGAAAGCAGGAACATGCCAACTTTTCCACTATTTTTAACTTTAAAAATAAAGGCAGAAAAGTAACCTATTGTACCAAATCAACCTAGCGTGAACCACTCTTTTTTTTGCAATTGAAAGACTAAACCCCACAGCGAAATGAATAAAAGTTTTCTTCCGATGCTCTTATGATGTGGCTGACTTGAGGTATGAGATGAGGTCTGTGCGCTCTCCCTTCTTCTTGATGCCAGCGAAGATCATCTTGGTTCCGGGAATGTACTTCTTCGGGTTTTCCAAGTAGATCATCAGAGTATCCTCGCCCCAGATAATACCTGAGGACGGCAACACATCAGCATCCACAGGAGGTTTGAATGGCGTGAGCGCCGACCACATAGTAAGGACCACGGTTCACCGAACTGACCTTTGCTCTTGTTGGCGTCCGTGTACGAGTAGCCCTCTCCCTGGCCCGTCTTCCGGCCAAACAGGCCCCACAGGTTGGGACCGACCTTGTGCTTGCCGCCTTCCTCAACAGTGTGGCACTGGGCACACTTCTGGACAAAGGCCTTCTTTCCCTTTGCAATGTCTCCCATATTTAGCTGGAGGAAGACACAGAATACATATATATTTTATGTTTAAAGACCAGTATTGCTTTATGAGTAGACTGAGTAAATTGATAGTCAATTTACTGCATTAAACTATCTGAGGACTGTAACTGCCAGTGGGTGAAGGTCATTTGAGGGAACAGGCTTGCTGAAGTGGAGCACTTCAGCAACCACAACCTTGCCAATTGCCTATAGGCATAACCACCCAAAAAAAAAAAATCGGAATTATGCAGAGGTTAACTAAATAATACATTGATAAAATCGGCAGAAAACTCACCCTTGACTTATAGGGTCATCATTACATGTGTCATATCAGCGTCAATGACCCCCCTCCCCACCACCACCACCACCACCATGAGATGGGAAAGTCCACCTGTGTTAAATAACTGACCCTGCGGGCCTGTCGGGGTACTGTACTCAAGGACGAGTGAGGCTCTTGGCTTGGCCTACAGCCGCCCACTATCATCATGGTGCTATCGTCTTCTCTCCGTGAGTGGACCCAGCCTTGGTGTTCTGCTGGACTACAGTAAGACTGCTGCCGACATGGCGGCATGGGTGAGGCCGACAGTCTCCACCCTCTCCAAGGGCACCCAACTCAGTTCAGCTGAATTTAATGATGAGCTCATACATTACCATAGGCAAACGCATACTTTAATGGCTTTCGAGTCCACGTCCTCTCGTATGAGAGTATTTGTTTCCACTAACGCGAGGAGCGGAAGCGCTAAGCGGCAATGTGGTGGTGCTGGCCTAGCTGCTCTGCTAACGTTACCGGCTCCCCAAAGGGTTTAAGGACTTACACTTACATTTATTCTACGTTTACGTGTATGAAGATGAAAGCCCATCGTCCATCTCGTAAGCGCCCCCCATAATCTGATAGTCTTTCTTTGTTATTTTATACACAATTGCCCTTGAGTAAACCCTTCATCCAATGAATGGTGTCTTTAGTTTACGCAAAGTTTGCGCCACAGTGCTATTCTCAATCAGGGATTAACGCTACGCAGACAAGCCAATATGCGGGCGTCCTTCCTCGAATTACAACTTCAAATGTACATATTTATACATGGTTGACGTCTGTTGTGGTAATCATAAAGCAAACGTACCTTGGATTGAGCGTAAGTCTGATAGATCTGTGAGCTGCTGTTCCCGGATCGGCGTAATGTGCTCCCACTGCGGCGCCGGTGCTGTTATAGCGGACGTACTAAGGTCACTTTACGATGGAGGCGCACGGTGCGTCATGTCACGTGTTTGCTGACGTCACTTCCCCGTCATGCGTTACACAAATCGTGAATTACATCACATACATTTGTCTTTTCATAATTCCGTTACAAAATTGAACACTTTTTTAAATAATTATTATTCAAACATGTGTCAGTATGGAAACCCATTCCTCCAGTAACAACAAAAACAACAACCCATGTAATTTTGACTTTCTATGTCATAATTATGACTAACAATGGGGATGTTTTATAAAGAAATTTATTTATTTATTTTTTACTGGCGGGAATGGGCTTCCATATTTCAGAGTATGGGTTTTGGCAGAGAGTTCAGTCCTTGATTTCAACAGGGAAAAAGCCACGTACCAGTAGACACAGACTCGCCTTATAAGCAAACATAGATAGATAGATAATTTTAATGCAATTTTCGGAAATATATTACTGTATTACTGTAAGCTTATTTTATCATTGAAAAACAATACTGGGGGAAGTCCAATAATTACTTCGGTAATTATCCAGGAGGGAATTAGGGATTACAGTATTACCGTACCTTGTGCCTTATTTATCTCATAGCAATACCTGGTCTGTACAGTAGGGGGCGGTGTGACTCATAGTGTTATAAACAGCATTTCCATCCAAAGAAAAGAATAATACAAATGTTTTGCGGTTATAAATTATTTTTAAATTATGATTATATTATTATTTTAGTATTATTTATTCTTCTTATTTATTTTTAGTAGGGAGGTTGTTATGTATTCCACACTCCATACCAGTAGATGGCGGTAATGCATCTATATGTTGTTTGTCAAAAATCAAAAACAAAAGAAAAGAAAAACCAACACAAAAAAACGAAGAAGAAAAAGAAGAAAGAAGCGTAGGCCGCAGCAGCAATGGAGGACTTCTCTTCAAAGCAGGTGACCGAGAACCTAGACGAACCTCCCAACAGCCGACTGTTCATAGTCACATGTCGGTCCATGTCCGAGGATGTGATCCGGGACACCTTCGCGGTGTTCGGGGACATCCAGGCCGTGTGGGTGGTGAAGGATAAGCAGACCAAGGAGTCCAAAGGCGTGTCCTACGTGAAGTTCGCCAAGTCCTCCCAGGCATGCCTGGCCATGGAGGAAATGCACGGCAAGGTCGTGATTGAAGGAACCAAACCTATAAAGGTAATCATTGAACACAACTTCCCTGATGTATTGAGTAATGCTGCTGTCCAGAAGGTTGCACGTAGCGCACGTACACCCACACTGCAGTGAGCCATAGCTAGCAGAAAGGCTGGGCCCGAGTTAAAGGCCATGAAAATATTAACCCATACGTGGTTTCTGATGTTAATTATTGTATTTACAAACTAATATGTTCTTATAAGTTGTTGCTTCTTTACATAGACTAGTAAACACAACACCAGCTCTATGGATCTGACATAAATCTCACCGTACAGGCGTGGCTTATTTACCATTCCTCCCACAGCATCTTAATAAACAGTTGTATTGAACCGTTACCAATCCAATAGTTTTCTGTGGTCAACACCGCCTGCAGTCATCCTGACTTACTTGTTCCACGTTTTTCGTTTAGGTGTTTATTGCCCAGTCCAGGTCATCTGGAAGACACCGGGACGTTGAGGATGAGGAGTTGACCAGAATCTTCGTTATGATCCCTAAAACCTTCACAGAAGATGACATTAAAGAAACGTTTAAAGTAAGTATAGTTTTAAGTCGCTACATTTTCTATGCATGAAACATTGAGATTATATTCCCATATTGCTACCGTGATTTGTGATTATGATTATAACTCCCTGCCTCTCTCTGTCTCTTATTAGGAGTATGGTGATATTGAATATTGTGTGATCATAAAGAATAAGTTCACTGGAGAAAGTAAAGGTCTTGGTTATGTCAGATACTACAAACCATCCCAGGCGGCCATGGCTATAGAAAATTGTGACCGAGGTAAGAGGGTTTAAAATGCACCATATGTATGTGTAAAATAATAATAATTATTATTATTATTAACAACAATTATTATCAATATTTGCAGGGGCGCTCTTAGAAGGTGAATTGTGATAATGTGTCTAGCACTAATGGAATGCTTTTCTTTAGCTTGTGTTTGGTCAAGCCTCAGCCACAGCCTTTAGCATGCATCCTTTAGCATCCAGATAATAAATGATGGTTAATTTTGGATATGTCCATTTTGGCAGGTTACAGGGCCATCTTGGCTGAACCCCGCAGCAAAACAAACTCTGCAGATGGGGAGTACGCTGGAGGGGGAGGAGCCAGGTTCGACCAGCACGGTGGCGACAACATGAACCCATACCCCTTCGCCATGGGAGGTACACTGCCAGGGTTCTTCAGCACTAGTATAGCAAGTTACATCTCAAGGAATGCCAGCTCTATTGGGAAGAACCCCACATAGTAGGAGTTATAGGAATATTATATATTACTATAATTATAATCATATTGTCCATGCTAGTGTCAACATTTCACAGATTGTTGTTTTTTTCGGGGCTTATTTTTAACTATTTTTCAACAATTCCCTGCGTAACAGCCGACCCTGGTAACTACCAGATGACCGACTACCGCTCCAGTGATGTCATGACCCGCTGCCTGATGCTGTCGTCCAGGGCCGCGGTCACCCAGGAGCAGGTGTACGCGCTGTTCGACATCATCCCCGGCATGGACTACTGTGAGCTGCAGAGAGACGCCTACGGACTCAGCAAAGGTGGGTCTTCAGAGTGCCTGACCGGACCCTTTGACCCGCCTGTCACTGCCTCGGTGGGGAAAGGCTTTGTGTTCAGTGGAAGAGTCGTTATGAAGCGATTAGGCTGACAAGCTGAAGTGCCGTGCCTTGTTCACTCGTCCTCTCAGGGCCTCTGTGATATTTTAAGCTTGACAGCCTAATGGTGGGGGAGTCAACTGCAGGATGTGTATTATTGAAATGATCACAATGAAGCTTTTATGAAATGAATGAAAGGAAGATTTTTCGTCCGTGCTCCCAGGTCACGCTGTTATTCGCTACAACAATCTTGGCTCGGCCGTGTACGCCAAAGAGAAACTGAACGGCTTTGAGTATCCCCCCGGCAACCGGCTGGGCGTGTCCTACATCGACGATGGAGACGATCGCAACAGGTGTGCATGGAACTGACCGCACCCGGACACCTTTCTCGCTACCGTTTTGGATCTGTAGGTTGTATCCTGCATCTTCTCACAGGAGTGTCTCTCTCTTCCATGTGAAGCCCTGTAGGCAGGATGGCCATGCAGTTCGTCGCTGCTCAGATGATGTCCACACTGTGGAACGGTCCCTCTGGAAGCCAGTTACTGAAAACCGCCACCGTAAGAAACCACCCCACTGTAATTCAACAAGGTCATAACCCACCTTTGCTCTACGGACTTCTAGATGCTTTGAACTGAGTGCTGCTGGCTCTCGTGTTTCCCCTCCAGACTTTCCCCGGGGCCCCCGCAGCCCCACGCATCCAGGCGGACGTCTCTCTGCCCGCCATAAAGAAGCTGGCCCCCCCGGACAGCAAGGTGAAGGAGCGTCTGTTCGTCGTGTTCAGCCCCTCGCCTCTGTCCATGGATGTCCTCGAAGACGTCTTCTGGTAAATGTCCTTTTGGCTTGGGGACATTCGCGTTGTCTTCTTCATTTGAGGATTTAGGAATTACACCGTCAACATTGCTGAAGTTGAGCTAGGGTCTGAACTCGCCCTCGCTGGACTCTGTAATTAAAATGGATGCGTTGGTGTCCACATATTTGGCAGATCATCTGGCCAAAAATGGATTTTGGCATGTCGCTCGTTGCATCCTAAACGGACAAAATGCCGCGATCTGCTCACACCGTTCAAACAGGTGCTCCAGTGGCATGATACTAGTTTTTTTCCTGAGCTAATCATGAATGCAATCATCTCTCTCCCTCTGGGCTACACAGTGAATGACAGCTCATTTAGCTAATTGCACATTAAGATAATTGGCAATCTGAAACTGGTACGCCCCAATTTACCGCACTAATGGTCGTGTTTTCTTTCCAACAACCAAACGGCTAGCCAAGAGAGAAACCGTCAAGTAAAAGTGGGATTGTCATTTGCATAATGATTCATTCCTCTGCAGGCATAAAGGCTACAAACGCTTCCTTTACCTCCCTATCCATATTTACAGACGGATGCATACTGTACCCGTCCAGTGCTCGGGGCAACCCAAAATCCCTCCAATTAGCTCATTACGCTTTCATTGCCAGTATTGATTTGCGAAAAGTCTTGGGAGCGAACCCTGCAGAATATGAACCCTTGTTGTTAATGTCATTTTCAGAAGTAATGTGGATCATCTTTCTGAATTACCGTCCCTCTGCCTCCCCTCTCTAGTCGATACGGCTCTCTCATCGAGGTTCATCTGGTCCCTGGGAGGAAGGTCGGATACATGAAGTATGCTGACAAACAGGTGAGACGCTCGTGCCACAATCTTATGGGATGTGTTTTACGGTGGGAATTCGTGGGGGCTTCAATGTATGGGTTGGGGGTTAGATTCTTTGGCTAAATGGCCCAACCCTACTACAGAGGAGGAAAGGAATGTATGTAGTTCTTTTATAATCTTTTTGCTTGTAACAAGCCAAAATGACCCCAAAGCAAATCCTCTGCAGTCATCTCCAGTCATGTTCCACACCATACATTTTTGATAATCACTGTATTAGTAAGCGATGATTTCAGGCCACTGCCCCCTGGTGGGCAGCGATGGAAGCTTAAACCTGAACGTGTCTCTAGTGCGCAGACGAGGCCATGGCGGCGCTCCACGGTCACATGGTGAACGGCGTGCGGATGAAGGTGATGCTGGCGGACCCGCCCAGAGAGGAGTCACACAAACGACCACGCACCTACTAGATGGTCCCCTCCACGCCCAGGTCTGAGCCTGAGGTAAGTATTCAACACTCCCGGCACCACTAGCCTTTAATTACCATGACGATAACCTTCAGCAAACAGAAACTGCGAGACCATTTGTTTCGGCCCATGCTGGTAAATAAATCTTCAGTATTCTGAGCTAAATTGTGTCCTCCTTCATAACCAGTGGAATGAAGGTTTGAGGACCTTTTTGATTTCATTAAATCATCATGCAGTATATCTTCAATACGTTTGGCACGATAGTTTCATGCCAAACTGTCAGGCAAGTAAAAAACGTGACTGGTATTGATTGCTCTTTGGTCGATGGTAATTACATTTAATCTTCCATCATTTCCTTAAACGGTCATCATGGCGTTCTGTGATTGAGTTGCTTGAATTTCTGTAATGATAACTCTGTAGCCTCTTGTTTCCTAGGAGACTGTTGTCATGACACGACGACACACCTGACCTGACCGACCGACACCCGGACCTTCTCCTGACCCGACACGACCTTTGACCTGTCTAACCATTTCCAGTGACCGGTCATGTCGCGCCTAAGCTGTGACATACCTGTGACCAAAGCCAACGTTATCTTGTGTGATAATTCACACGTTGTGCTAAAGACTCGTATAAATAAACCCTCTGGTACGACCGCGTCTCGACTTACCTCACTAGTCATTTATCCCTAAAGAAATGTTCAAATCAAGTTCGGTGTGCACACAACTGCTTATTCAGATATGCCGTTCCCGATTAAAGTAAAAATAAAGCACATCAAACGATGGATTTTTAGGGTTACACACATTTGCAATGTATACAATACAAAGTGTTTGATGCACAAGTGAAGTTCAGATTGTTACTCAACTCTTTACATTTAGTTTTCAAGGTATGTTCTTGCAAAATAAACAGATAACACAACCCTGCTTGTCCTGTCATTGTTTTGCCTCCACACATCTAATGTGCAAACAGAACAATTCCCCTGCAAGCTTCCAGTATTGAATACATGGCCACTCAGTCCTGCAGTCCATTTGGGATTTTCTAGTCAATTCCATCACTGAGCATGTGGCACATGATGGCAAAGAACAGAATGATCCAATTAAAATAATGGATGTCAGAAAGCAAACCCGAAGAGCCAAAGACCGGTCATTCTGAGAACAAAGATCCATGTGCACTACGATGCCACCAAGTCCAATCCGTTGCCAAGTCACAAGGAAATCAAAGTAAATCCATCAGAATCTCACTCGTTGGATGAACCATCTTTATTTCCGCTAGCATGTAACCCATGAGCACACCTATTTACAAAGTCAGGCTGGTTAAGTGACATTTGATTCCACTACCGGGGATAATCGTGAAGCCTCCAAAACACTCAAGTTGATAAAGGATTTGAAATGATCTTAATCAGGAAAATGTTTCCACATACCGTTTAGCCTTCAGCCTTACTCATACTTTATAAAATATAATTCATCCCGAGTGCTGATATGCATCAGGTCCTGGGAGAGGCCCACCGAGGGGATCCTGAACACTTGTTAACAAGCTGTAAAGCACACCCACCACATGACCCCAACTCAGTCATCTGTCAAAGTAAAATCAATGAGCGCTGCTGAGGAAGCGGCACAGGACCCGTCTTTGGATGTGAAGCCAGGTTGGTTAATGGGTGGGGTGTCAGGGGTCAAGGGGACACGCTAGCGGGGTAACAAAGGGGGCAGAGACGTCAGGTGATGTCATCATACAATCAGGCTTTTATTGGAGTCTCTGAATTAAAAAATGTACTGGAACACTGGTCAAGTGCTGGAGAATGTGGTGGCACTCCACACTAACCTCCTGTCTGTCGGAACCGCGCGTGTGTCCGTAACCTGGTCAGTCCAAATGCTATCTTTAATTTAGTCAGTCCGTGGGGTGATGATAATTTGGGTCGTTGTGCAGCGGTCACGTGAAGTCAGTCCGTGCGTTGGGATCTCCTTCATCCTGCTGCACCATGCATCCGTCTCCTCTTCCCATTGGCCGACCCCCCAACACATCTGTCCACACCTGTCCTCCCCCCTCCCCTTTAGTCTTCCAGCCCCAGCGTGTTCAGCTCCTCGTCCAGCTCCTCCAGGTCCTCCCCTGTGAACAGGTTCTCGTCCACCGGCACCTCCTCCTGGTCGCCTTCTCCTGCGTCCTCCTCCTCCTCCTCCTCCTCTGCCAGCCCGTTGGCCTCTGCTCCTCCACACGCGCCGTTCAGCTGGGCCTCTGGAGGCCCGGTGAGACAGAGAGGAAACCATGAGATGAAACCACAACGTGTCCTTTGTGCATCTCTCACTTTGCATCACAAACATCCGTGTTGCTTAATACTTGCCACGGTGGCGTCAGTGAGTCTAACAGCCAATCACAACATCGCTAACGACTAATGACGTCATCCCAGGTCGTCAGGGGAGTCTCACCGTCGTCCGTTGCCGCGGGTTTGGTCTTCTGCCTCGTTGTGAAGCGGTCCATGGTTGCCACGGTGATACCGATACCGGTATCCACCTCGGTGGGTACGAAGCGCGACAGGTCTATGTCCTGGACCTCTGCGTCAGCCACCTTGGGAGAGAACGTTCCAACAGGACACCTGACATCACGGTTTACGAACGCCACGCACCCGGAATCACAGAGTTTGGAGTGCTTTGTAAACTTTGAACTCGGATTAAATTAAAAACCGTGCAATTGTCTCATTTACATCCAATCACCTTATAACCGATAATGTCATCATAGTTTTGACACAGTCAACCTTTGGCTCAGCCCCGCCCCCAAACGGGAACGAACCAATAGCATTTAATGACCCACGGACCAGAACCCAGACTGGGACATTCTCAGTGCCTACATCCATCCATTGATGGGCTCTATTAACGATTTAAGACGCAAAAATGGTCAAACAAGGTGCCTGGGGCATATGCAACAGCGATACTGGTCATCCTGAGAGGATAAGCGTTTTTATACCATTTCCCAAACACAAACAAAACACGGGCAGATGTCTCCAGTGGATGAAGTCAGCTCAGCGAGAATACGTTACCATGCTGCTCTTCAATGTTGTCCTCTTTAATGACAATGGACATTAGGTGAGGCTTCTCTCTCTTGTTTTGGGATCTGGAAGATCCGTTTCGCTAATTTCATTCATTTTATTCTGCACATATCCCTCCATTGCATACTGCCGACCATTCTGAAGGCTCCTAGACGATATCAATTCATTTTGGCTCCAAAACTTGTCAAGCGCCATCGATTCAACACTGACAGCTGCCGTTGTAAACATGCAGTCAGCGGCAACGGCTGGTCCGAGATAGCAACAGTAACTAAGGAGGGCGGGGCTTAGCGGGGGCTTAGCCAAAGGTGAATTGATTTGAGACTGAAGAGAATGTGATTATTTGTCTTACTCTACCAAATCACCATGTAACAGCAGAACCAGATTACACACGCCAACAGATGTTGACCAAAACCCTGACTAAGACCAATGCCCAGGCTTGGCATGAACCCACGCAAGTGCATGGAGTCGTTAGGTAGACGGCTGAAAGTTTGATAACTCGTGCTCTAATTACCTGGCCTTCCTCTTCCTCATCCTCTTGGTCGTCTTCGTCGGCGTTGGCGTATCGGGTGTCGTCCGCCTCTTCGTCGTCATCGTCGACCAGCTCAGGGCGGAACTCGAACACTTCACGTCCGCTCACCTGAACACGGCGTCATGGTGGTTAGGTACCTCCTGAACCACTCCCCTGATGGGGGCTGGTATTTCTTACTGTCGCATCTTACCCCTAGCGATCGCCCGGCCTTGAAGTCAGCCCTCTTCTTCTCCATGTCCTCCATAGCCCTCTCCACCTGGCAGAGAGTTAGTCGTTAGTGACCGAGTTTAGCGCATATCACAAGCAACTTCATTCCAGGAAAAACATAACCGAGATAAAAAGATGCCGTCCAAACCTTGTCCTGCCTCTTCCTTTTTTTCCAGGCCAGGAACGTTTCCAAGGTGATGCGAGTGACATTAGGACCCAGCGCAGCACGCTAGGAGAGATGAGATCATGAAGCACCGCAATTATAACGATGGCATGTTTACATGACACATTAGATATTGACCCGAGGATTTTTATCCTTTTGCTCGCAATCAAAGAAAGAATCCCCGCCCGCCTCACCTCATTCTCAATCAGCTCCTCCAGCGAGATCTTCTCCTCTTCATTCTCTTCCTTCTTCTTGTCCTTCTTGATCACGAAGCCTGCGGGCAGCGCGTGGCGGTACATGCAGCCGTCGCCCCCTGGACACGCCCAGAACCAGCCGTACTTGTTGCCCTCTATGGCGTCCAGGAAGTGCTTGCAGACCTGCGGACGAACACGTTATTTCAATGAAATACTCATATGGATATTCATACTACATATTGGAGAGCAGGCGAACATGTATGCCTTATGTCAATACACAATTATTTTGGGGAAGGGAAAGCTTTAATAAACATCCCTACTCCATCTGGCATCTGCTGCGCCCAACATGCGCCTGACAACCTCAAGACTCCAACATGACCCGACCGGACTGAGCCCACTTACGATCTGAGTCTTGGCCTTCTTCTTTTCGGCCTCCCCGTGCTTCTTGTTGACCACCTCCTCCAGTTTGGTCTCGTCCCAGTTATCCATGGTGTCTTAACGGCAGAGTAACATGTAATCAATAACTGTCCACCGTTCACCGGGGGCAGTCTTTCAAACCCTCATGCATAAACAACGAGATGGGGATCGTCTGCACCGACCTTTCTCAAGGTCGTCGTCCCTCTCGTCTACGTACAGACTCCTCTTCTCACACTTCCTCTCCAGCGCGAGGTCGTGGCTGAACTTGCACTTATCCCCCTTGGTGCACTGGCCCTGCTTGAAGAACGCACAGAGCACCGACTTGGGGTCCACACCTGCAGAGAGCCAACACACAACATGCATCTGGTCACCCATCGGGCTAAACCTCGTCCACAGCATTTCACCATGGGGTGTTAATTCAAATTGTGTTGGAGGAGGCCGCTGTGATGGTGGCTTGAGGAGCTAGTGCATCATGTAGATAGTGTGTGTGATAGCACGTCTGTGGGGGAATTCAGTTTGGCAGCAGCAGGAGAATGGCTTATGTTGACAAACAGCCATGTTGTCTAACAAACGCTGGAATAAATCCTGTGAACAGCACTCGTTTCTGCATTTTATCTCCATGTGCAATTTTATTGGACATTTTGTTTGAACACCAAAACTTGGATTCACTACACAACCTTGTGTTTACACCTGTAAAGCACACTGTCACTGTATTTGTGTAGGAGTCGGCGAGACAGATGACATCAAATGCGGAGTACTTTGCTGTTTGTTACCTTTGGCGACTTTCTGGGCGGCGACCACAGGTTTGAAAAGCTCGTTCAGTTCATCCAGCTCTTTCTTCTTATCGGCCTTCTTGCTGCCCTTATCCGCTTCAGGCTATCAGGGACCCACACACACAAAAACAATGTAGGTCCTCATCCTCACCAGACAGTCAACGGATCTACCCCTCTGGACCTGAGGCAGCTTACTTAAATCTTCATTATATTGCATAACGTGTTCTGAACCCCAGCATCTTATACTCACCAATCGCGCCCCTTGCGGTCCAGATTTGACCTGATGTGTGACATTCTTGATGAACTTTTGCTGTTTGGCCCCCTTCTTGTTTTTTAAACCGAATGTCTTGTCCTGGGGAGAAAAGAAACAGTGTTCTTGGTGGTTAGAGGCAAACACGTTTCATATTCATCATACATTCAGTTGGACTGCCGGGTCAATTGGATCACTTCATCAAGGTGAGCTAATAAAAGGATCAGTTTTAACAATGAAATGTCTCATACAAGCGTATAGGCAATATTGTGAAGTCACAATGCAATGTCAGCCTCAATTCTGAAAGCATGGGAGCATTTAAATAAAAAATAATTGTATAATATATATACATGTTTTTTAAATGGAACAATGTCAATGGCGCATTGCTACTGTTTCATTACGGGCCTTATTTGCTGTTGAACTTGGTGTTGGAACAGAAATATGCGAGGATGAACCCTGAATATTGCATATTAATTTGTTAGGGTGGATGCTCAAATCTGATCTCATGTATTTAATGATTTAGGAGTGATTAAATGGATGGGGAAAAAAAGACTTTTATATTTCATATGAAAACTTTTTTTCAGGGGGTTATCTTATACACAAACACGTATGAATCAATGCCTGCCATGCCTTGTGATCAATCAACAGATGAATGAGTTGTAAAATGTACTTCACATTGCAGGTCTTGTTTTGTGAGCCATCAATTATTAGATTACTAATAAGTGTTGGTGACCACATAGAGTGCTTGTGCAGGTCAAATAGGTATGGTTAGGGGATGCTCTCAATCTGATGGAAAGTTTACTTGCGATTCAACCATCACGATTAAACTAACAACAATCGTGAAAAGTGTTGACGCCTCTTCAATTGCCTTTCAGCAGTGACGCAAATACCAAAGTGACAGCAAAGGTTGCCATTGTTATATAATGACATGAAGGTGCTGGACTTGATCCAGTAGTCATGGTGTGTTTATACCAATGCTGGTCAAACCTAGAAAGGCCTAGGAGGCCACCCGGCACATCTGTTTAGTATTCAGCCCAACATAGCGTAATATAACGCAACAATACCACCACAACGTCGTTATAGCTTGCTTAATCCAACCTCGCCGGTGTCTGAGAGGATAGTTTAGTAGGCTATCACATACATGACATGGCCCTGCTGTCCACCAAGCCAGCTCAGAGAAACACGAGCTAACGGCTAACGTCACCTCAAGCTACTGCCCGGTGAAACATGGCCATATCACCATTAGGGCATTCACATCTTAACAAGAAGCATTACGCAACGATGGGCCTAGACACTAAGAAGACATTTGAAGAATGGCCGGATGGCTGTTAGCTAATTCGCAGTGTATCCATTAGCTTGACTGCTAGTAGCCCATAATGTGAGCAAGTTAGCTTCGGCTAGCAGCAACGTGCTACAGTGGGATTTACCTCAATTATCTTTTCCTTTTTCTTCTCTTGGGTCTTTTTATTCGCCGCAGCCGGGGCGGGTTTCTTTGGGGGCATGGTGGAACAAGGTGTTGATAGATTTTTTAAAAGGTGACGCTATGTGACGTGTAATATTTAATGAATGTGTTAGTTCGCTGTGAAGCCAGCTCCACTCGGCAGGGCCAACTCGCTACAGCCACTTGTACGGCACCGACCACGCGCCACATGTGACGACCAGCCTGGAGCCCGCGTCTCTGACGTCATCGCGTTTTAACCATTAGCGACGCACGCATGAGAGACATTGTTTTACTGCACCGGACTTAAAGAACAGAAACATTACACATGACGTCTTCACTGAAACCACATGAGACGTCTTATCATAGAAACCAAGTTATATATTTATGAGAGAGTTGGCACCCCAACTGGGTTTTTGTTGTAGTGGAATTGATTGTCCACCAGGTCGCACTCACAGCAAGTACAGCTGAAGAAAGCTGATTATTCCGTTTGGGCAATAACTCGCATTGTTTAATATTAACATATTACTACTACGACAAGCAATACCACATTTATATTAGAATTTGCTTTGCTAAGTATGAACACAATTATTATTCAAATATAACACGTTAATTATTATATGAAACATAATAAGAATGACATTATAATTTATAAAGATGATAGTTATGTACTACCAATATTATAATGAATACAATAATAATATTATCATTATTTGTAACTATAATTATTTAGTATTCATTTCTCATATGATACCAATATCCATTTGCTGTCAGAAATATATCTGCTTTGACAACGGACTGAGTATACACAGTTTGTAGTGCTTCTATTTGTTATCCGGTCATGAACTTTTGAATGTGTGTGTGTGTGTGTGTGTGTGTGTGTGTGTGTGTGTGTGTGTGTGTGTGTGTGTGTGCGGGAGCGGGTGTCTGTGTGTG
>JAOTIX010000038.1:13701483-13713526 GCA_027123715.1 Gaidropsarus macrophthalmus
CGTTTGTTGTTTTCCGATTTTAAAACGAATAACGGGATACATCGACAATCGTTTTCCGATTGTCGACTTCAAAACGAAAGTCGGATGGCCGCAACGTACACGGACGTACAACGTCAACCCACAACCCACAGCTATCGCATATATATAATTTTTTTTATTTTTTTTACTTTTTTGGACCAGCTGTCCGCGACCCATCCAGAACGGGTCCGCGACCCACTTTTGGGTCGCGACCCACCAGTTGAGAACCACTGCTTATAACAACAATATGCCTGAGGATAATATTTCAGCTAGTGTTCAGTGCATGTCTGCCATTTCTTTATCTATTAGGTCTTGCTAAGGCTTCGATGTAAATGTGGGACATTAATCTAACCCTTAACCGAACTGTCTAGGAGCGGATGGGCTTTCCTCAGTGGGAGATCCATGTGTATAGATTCTGTAGCATTTTTATGCAAATGACCGTTAAACATCTATATATAAATAAAAGAATAACCGACCTCTGACAACCACAGAAACACGCACGGGCCGTCTCTCGTATAAAGAATCTTTATATTTAGTTATTAAAACCACAATCATTCGGACAGTCACAAAACATTTCGACAACACCAGATCACTTGACGTCTCTGATGAAGAGGGCGATGAAGACGCAGCCGAGGAAAGACACGGCGGAGGCCGAGACCACCACCACCACCACGCTGCCCGCCATGTTGACCAGCGCCCCCAGCCCCGCCCCCACCAGGATCTGGGCCAGCTGCACCATGCAGGTCAGCGCGGCGCAGTCCACGCCCGTCCCCCGCCGCGCCTCATTGGAGCCCACCAGCCTCAGCTGCTCCTGATTGGTGGAACATGTGGAGGGGAGGGGGGTAATATGAGAGATAATATGAGATAATACATAAGATAAGCAGTCATTCAGTTCAAGCAGATCACTGTCTACATCAGAGAGTATACCTCAAAGCCTGCTAGATCACTGTTCAGCAGTGTTGGGCAAGTTACTTTAAAAAAGTAATTAGTTACAGTTACTAGTTACAAATGATAAAAGTAACTTGTTACTTTAGAAAATAACTATTGTGTTACTTTCAAGTACATTTTTAAATGCTCAAATTGTGAACCCACCTCTTTAAAGGAAAAGTAAAGAATAATAAAGGTATATGTAAAATTTTTATGATAAATGTGAATATCATAATAACACTTAATACAATATATTATTGAGAACAATGTACACAAATCTAAACTATTTTAATGTTGCTGTGGGAGAAAGTGAGACTAGCCTCCAATCAAAGCCATGTATGTAGATTTCATGGAAGAAAAAGTAATGACTACTTCCATTTAGCGAAGGCTATTTCTGGAGTATTTGGGCTTGCCATACCCGTCTCACTTTACCAACTCGCTTGGGATGTGCGTTGTGTGTCAAACTATGCGAGCTTTCGAACACCCGCCCAACTCTGATTGGCTCACCATGAAATTGTACTCAACCTCAGCCAATCGTCAGTATGTATGCGCTTGTCTCGTGCCCGCTAACCACGGAAGAACAGTAAAAAATAGTCTGCCTCTCTAGGCTGAGATCTAGTTGGTCTGATGAAAAGAAACAGCTTCAATTATATTCACACACCGCATTTTTTGGCAGTAACTTTAACGGCCTTATTAAGATGGGAAAAGTAACCAATTACTAATCAATAATCAATCAGTAATCAATTAGAAAACTAACGCCGTCATTTATTATGCCGTTATCCCCATCACTGATGAGCACAATCAAAGTGTGTTGCCTGTATGCGCATCTGCGCTCGAGTGAGTGAGTGAGTGTAAAACGGGTATCTTAAAAGATACAGACAGACAGAGAGAGAGACAGCGGCCGAGAGAGAGCGCTCCGTCACCTCCTCCTGGCGTTGGTACTCGGCGGTGAGGTTGAAGGGGATGGTGTACAGCGTGCTGGACATCACTCCGAACACGCTGCACAGGGTCAGGGTGGCGGCCACGTTGGGGAACAGGCCGATGAGGCTGGTGCCCAGGCCGAACACCAGGTAGCCCACGAAGTACAGCCCCTTCAGCCCGATGAGCGGCAGCAGCAGGCGCTGCACGTCTGGAGGGATTACAGGGATAGATATTTACATATAATATACCCATATTATAAATATGGTGTTATAAATATATAATATAACCCATATGCAGTATTATAGGGGTTATAATGTAACCCATATATTATAGGGGTTATATTATATGTAAATATATAATATAACCCATATAGAGTATTATATGGGTTAGAATGTAACCCATATATTATAGGGGTTATATTATATGTAAATATATAATATACCCATATAGAGTATTATATGGGTTAGAATGTAACCCATATATTTCTGCATTGGACTGGAACACCGTACCTTAGTGAAATGAACTTGTATGAATGATATACCAACACACACACACACACACACAGGGACTCACAGGAGTAGAGCGCTGAAGACACGGCGTTGATGCAGAGCCCCCAGCAGCCGATCTCCACTCCGCGCTCATAGCGGATGTAGGCGCTGGAGTTGTGGGGCGCGTACGGGTTCCCTTTGTACACGATCTGCACACACACACCAATGTCACGGCACACATATACATACATACACGCACATACACACACCCACACACACACACCTCCACACACACACACCAACGTCACGGCACACATATACATACACACACGCACACATACACACACACATACACAACCCCACACATACACAAGCACGCCCACATGCAAACGTCACGGCACATGCACACACATATACATACACACGCCCACACACATACACCCCCACACACACACACCAACGTCACGGCACACATATACATACAGACACACATACATACATGCACACACACACCCCCACACATACACAAGCGCCCCCACACACACACACATCAACGTCACGGCACACACACATATACATACACACGCGCACACACAAACACACCCACACACATACACCCGCACACATACACATGAGCGCCCCCACACACACACACACAAATGTCACAACACACACACATACATAGGCCTATACATATACATACACATGCGCGCACACACACACACACACACACACACACACACACACACACACACACACACACACACACACACAGACAGGCCTATACATACACATGTGCACACAAATACACACACGCATACCAACACACACAGAGTGAAGAGGAGTACCTGGCCCATGAAGTCGGTGAAGAAGAGCATGTTGCAGAGGAAGGCCGTCCATCCCAGCAGGTGACTGATGCACAGGAAGCGGTAGTGGTTGGGCATGTTGAACATGGCCTTCATCAGGGACCTGAAGGTCATCCTCTTCTGTGCCTGAACACACACAGAGACAAAGACACGCACACACAGAGACAAAGACACGCACGCACACAGACAAACACACACACGCACAGACAAACACGCACAGAGACAAACACACACACGCACAGACAAAGACACGCACAGAGACAAACACACGCACACATACACACACACATAGACAAACACAGACAAACACACACACAGACAAACACACACACGCACAGAGACAAACACATGTAGAGTGTACTTTTTTAGAATGTTAAGTATGTAATATCGTGTCAAGTGACATGAGTGACATTTGATGTCATTTCATGTAAAAATAGAACGTAAAATATTTGGTAAATATTTGATCTGTTGACAGAATCTGTTCATCGTGCTTCTGCATATCGACCCACCACTGTGAGGGTGAGGGTTAACCCTCACACTAACCTTCTCACTCACCACCCTGTGGGTGAGATGAAGCCTCCTTGTTTTAGGGTTAGTGTTAACCCTCACCTCCTTGTTGTTTTAGGGTTAGTGTTAACCCTCACACTCGCCTCCTTGTTTTAGGGTTAGTGTTAACCCTCACACTCACCTTGGGGTTTTAGGGTTAGTGTTAACCCTCACACTAACACTCACCTCCTTGTTGGGCTGCTTGGCGCTGGAGGTCACGGCGTTGGCCTCCGACAGCGCGGAGAAGGACCGGGGCCTCTTCTCCACGGGGGTCTGGAGGATCATGAGGGAGACCTGGTCCCGGGGCAGCGTTCCGTAGCCAGCCCCGCCGCCGCTGCTCTGGGACCGCAGCGAGCGCAGGGCCCCCAGCGTGGAGCAGGGCGAGGCGGGGGAGGGGGTGCTGTCCAGGGGGATCTCCGGGATGCTGACCAGGTGGACGGTGAGGAAGACCCCCCAGGTCAGCGCAGAGAAGAAGAAGATGACCTGGTACTCCGAGCCCAGCAGCTGGCCCAGGAAGGAGTGGCCCCAGTCCATGGCCCCCACCAGGTAGCCGAAGGCCCCACCGAGACCTGGAAGACCAGGGCCGCAGAAAACGTTAAGAAACCGGAACCTCAAGGGACCAGGTCCAGACCCACTCAGCAGGGGAGACTCAGAAGGGACCAGGTCCAGACCCACTCAGGAGGGATCACCAGACTGATATAATTCAGGGTTTTGCATGCTGAGCAGTCCTGCAGGCGCTGTGTAGCAGTCATTAGCAGCACCACAGATGTGTTTTGTACAGAAGTGTCCCACCTTTCCCCGCTTGGTATTTAAGGGACGTCGAACCAGAGGCACTAAGGCCGACTCAGTCCTTCAGTCGAACTGAAGCACCGACTTTGTTTGCGGAGCAGAAGTTGGTGACACGCTGGTCAGTTCTCCTTCTGAGCAGACCTGTTTAAAGCGGCACCCCTAACCCTACTCTAACACGAACCCTAACCCCTTAACACGGCCACATGGGTTAGGCTTAGGGTTAGCCCTAACTAACCCTGAGCAGACCTGCTTTAACGTGGCACCCCTAACCCTGCTTCAACACAGCACCTCTAACCCTAACCTAAACCTAACCCTATAACACAGCCACCTGGGTTCGGGTTAGCCCTAACTCTAACCCTGCATGATATGTGATTTCCACTTGTTTTTGTGATGATTGATGATGATTTTGTGTGATTTGCGTGGAGTGGAGTCTATAAATGGGCATTGGGTCACACTAACACCAAATAAGAACACTTTTTACGTGTTTTTAACACGCAGGGCAAACCGTGATGTTCTGCAGTTGCTTTTCTGTTTGTCTATTTTCGGACTCTGCGGTCAACCGATATTTAAGGTAAGCTGTTTTGCGGCCCCTCACGAGGAAACCTGAGATTTCTCCAAGATTCAAGATTCTTTTATTGTCATATGCGCAGTAATTACAGAGCAGTCACTGGCAATGAAATTCTTTTGTCTCTGGCTCCACCAGTAAGGTGAATCTGAAGATGCCCTCACTATCCCACTAGATTCTGACCTCAAGAGTAGAGCAAACGCAGAAACCTGATATTCTCCCCTACACACACACACTGCCCCCCCTTCTCCACCCTCTCTGTGGTCACATGGTGGGCTGTAGTGGCGGGAGGGCGGTGGTGACGGCGGTCATGTGCCCAGGCTCCCCCTCTCTCAGCTCAGCCGCGTGACAGCAGCGCATGACCCTGGGGCTGGATTACCCAGAACCCCCCTGCCCTCATACGCTCTGGGGTGAGCATGAGGGGTAAAGCATGAGGGCCACTCCACAGGACACCCGAGGCAAACCAACCTTGTATGTTGAGTTATTTTGAGTGTCTCAGCAGCAGTGTTGTACTTCCGGGCAGTAGGATGCGGCCGCATTGGACTGATATTACATAGGTTACCATGGTCAGAAACTAGTCCCTCAAACTGCGATGATTCATGCGATGCGAGGTTTGGTTTTATTTCTAACCTCATTCTATCAACACAGACATTTACATCTATAGTCTGGCGTTATAATCGATTTGCCTCGGGTGTACTGTGGAGTGGGCAAGACTTTTTTTATTGGCAGGCTAATCGCAACCGTTGACTTGCGCTAGCCTAGCACCAGCGAACTGTGCAACTTGAAGGACTGAATGAAATGTGTTGAAAACGTCTCCAATGATAAATAACACACTGGCTCACTTGGAAATGAGGTCCTATGTCCAAAATACCCCTTTAAGGACGTTTTAAATATGTAAAATATTATACAAGCATTCACCCTTACATAAAACCACAGGACAGTCTGATGATTTCCCGCATAGTTAATAAAGTTATAGACTATAGTTAAACCAGAAGGCAGGGTGAGGGTCACTTCCACATCGACCCCACAAAGAGCAGTGTGTGTTTTCACATGCATATATGGTACTGAGTGTGTGTGGGGGGATGTGTGTGTATGAGTGCATGAATTTGCGTGAATGTGTGTATGAGTGTTTGTGTGTATGTGTGTCTGTGCAGGTGTGTCTTTAACAGATGGGTTTTTATATTGCGGGAACACGTTGCAAACGCTCAGTGGATCATAAAGTGTAGTGTTGTGTTCATTAAGTGTGTTGTGTTATGTTCAATAAGTGTGTTGTGTTGAGCTAAATCATAAGTGTCCATAATAATTGTGTTTAGAAGCACAGGACAGTCCAGTGAGTGAAGGTGTTACAACCAGTGTTCACTCACTTGGCAGGATGCTTCTGGATTTCGCCTACAGTGTGTCCCACTTTACCTGTCCCAGTCATCCTTTACTGAGACGCTGTCCAGTCAGGATGCTTTCAGCCAGTCACTCAGTGACTCTTGAGCCTGCCTCTCTATGAGCAGGGCCCGACTGCGGCATGGGAGTTCCCAGAAGTGCCAGTTAGAAGCAACCAGGCACTTCCACGCTTTCCTTGTTTAAATACGGTTACGCGAGTAGTTAAACACCCAAGTATGGTTACACAAAATGAAACATCCCAAAAGTGGATAAAAAGGATAACTATAATGTATGGCGGAATAAAACCTGGGAGCACTTTGACGTCTGTGCAGTAATATCAGGTAGTGCAGGAGACAGCGTGCAGGTCACATAGGTTCTATTGACCAATCTGAGAGGAATTTTTAGGAGTGATGATATCACGGCGCAGATGTCTAAGTGCTCCCGCCTCCCATGTGTTATTCCACCATACATTATAGTTATCCTTTTTATCCACTTACAAAAATTGGCATGTTTCATTTTGTGTACCAGGTGTTTAACTACTCTCGTAACCGTATTGAAATAGGGAAAACGTGGAAGTGCTTGGTCGCTTCTAACTTCACCCCCGCTTGATACCGTAGGAATGTAATGGGCCAAGCTAAATGCTAGCAAAGTAGCGCTGCGCGCCAGAGCGATCGAGTGCATGCATGCGAGAGAGGTATGTATCAACTCGACTAGGATCTCGGAAGAACATAGATCAATGTATGGAAAAACGATGCCGTGTTCCTTTGAATAAAAGTCTGTTGGTCCAGTCATATATTTTGTCATTGTGGTTTTCTTAAAATCTCGTCTCATTCTCGTGAAGCCAATATCGTGTATCGTCACACCCCTAGTAAACATACGCCCGTCCGATTCCACACACCTGTGAGCAAGGCGTGGTAGTGCAGGCCTCTCTCCTTGTCCTGGTGCGAGCACACGTCAAAGAGGTAAGCCTTGATGGGCCCGTCAATGAAGTCCGCCGCAAAGTCAAACAGCACCACTCCCAGCATGACCAGTACGATGGACCACACCCTCCTGACCTCTGGCTCGGCCACCAGCGCTGAAGACGACACACAGGCAACAGGGAAGAGCTCGTCACACATACGAATCAACTCAAGTCAGTCATTTGGAAAGGGTTAGGGGTTAGGGTTAAAGTTAAGGCTATTAAAAGTATGCTATAATGTACAGTGAGGCACATGATGCGTTTGTGACAGCAAACACACAAATTCAAAGGAAAATAAAGACTAGCTGTATCGGGTCATCATTTAACAGCATGGTCTGAACCAAGCGGGCATTAAACCTGGGGAACATAGAGATCATTCCACCGTAGATAGTTCTACCACACAAACAATCCTGTGGTTCGTAAAGCTATTTGAATTTAATCACCCAAAACTAATATTGTTCACTGAATCTGCATATTATGCAAATTCCCCCATGATTAATGATATTTATATAATTCTTGCATAGCAAGCGTATGGATACTTAAGAGAAATAAAACAATATAAAGTTCAAAAGGATTATATAGAAAGCATTCCCCCTCGCCACGAATGACTAATAAACAGGAGAATTGGAAAAAGTCTCATTGAAGGTCTGTGGTCCCAATTGCCAGCATGGGCTTTAAAAGGTGACTCCCAGTTCTAAATGGGATGAACGTCTTTCTGCTCCACCCCCATGCATAACTCAATCCACTCAGATCCACCCTAACCTTCCATATACACCCATCTTCCCCTAACCCTTACCCAACCCCAAAGTCCTTACCCTAGCCCTTACCTTAACCCCTTGCCTCAACCCTACACCAAACCCTAACCCCTGCTCACCTGAGACCATGGTATCTTACCCTAGACCTAACCCCTTACCCAAACTCCGGCCCCTTACCCATACCCTCACCCCAACCCTTTACCTTAACCGTAACCCCTGGCTCACCTGAGACCATGGCGTCCCCGTTCAGGAACAGGATGAGGCCCATCAGCATGATCAGGCCCAGCCCCAGGATGTAGGGGCGTCGCCGGCCCCACGCCGCCCGGCAGTAGTCGCTGGCCGACCCGATGATGGGCTGCAGCATGAAGCCCAGCACAGGGCTGATGAGCCACACCAGGCTGTACAGGCTGCGCGGCAGGCCCACGCTCAGCAGCACCGGCGTGACGAACGCCGCCTCCACCGCGTAGCAGAACTCCCGTCCGAACATCACCAGGCCGTGCAGAACCAGCCGCCCGCGGGAACGCCGCGGAGGCCCCTCCCCCACATCTGCCCCCCAATCCTCCTCCCCCCCACCACCCTCCCCGTACTCCGCCTTCGGCCACTTGGTGGGGGAGGGCGACGACGGGCCGCCACCGCCGTCTTGACAGGGGGTTCTGGCGGGGAACGGGTCCAGGGAGGAGGAGGTGCCGGTGGAGGAGGACGAGGTGGAGGAGGGCTCCTGGAGCCGGCAGGGCTGGGACCGGGCAGACTGGTCTTCTACTAACAGAGTCATGGTTCAAAAACCCAGAGTGTGTGTGAGAGAGACCGGTGTTTGTTGAGCCGTGCGTTGTCCTCAAGAGATCCTCCAAACTTCTCAAACTTCAAGTTCCTCAAAGGTGCTTCAAGTTCCTTAAAGTAAGTTCCTTGAAGTTCCTCAAAGTTCCATAAAGTAAGTTCCTTGAAGATCCTCAAAGTTCCGTAAAGTAAGTTCCTCCGAGTTCCTCAAAGTTCCTTCGAGCTCCAGTGTTCCGGTCCCTGGGCGTGGGTGATGGTGCGGCGCTGGGCTTCCCTTCCTCTGGTCTAGTGCATCACAACCAGCGGGCATCACTGGTCCTCCTCCTCCTCTCTCCCTGCTCTGTGTGAGGGCAGGCTCTCTGAGGAGTCTGGTGGTGGAAGTGAGGAGGAGGGAGGAGGGAGTATTATAGACACCCCACCCCCGCGCGCCCCCCGGGGGAGCTGCATGACTCGAGAATTGACCGACACGAGAACTGCGTCGTCGTTGGTTGCGTGCTTTGTTGAGGGGGGGGGGGGGAAACGGTGGAGTTTGAGGTTGTTCATATTTGTTCGTTCATTAATTGTTTTAGGACTCAAGCCAGTAAAAAATGGACGCCCTGAGGGGTCAGAGCGGTCATGCGGTGCGTGCATGCGGGCCGCGGGTCCTGCACGGGACGGAAACACACAACGCCATGACAGACAACGCCGTGGAAGCGGAAGTCAGATTCCACTTGAGAAGGTCATGTGACGGTGTTGGACTGGCAATCAGCAGACCAGACCCTCGAATCACAAGAGAATCATCCGGCGACAGACACACACAGACCTTTTGGGGAGACGACACATATATCAAGACAAAATGTGTACACATGGTACATTACAACATTTGTGTAGAACTGTTAGCTTGGGCCAAATGCAGAGCCAGAATATTCGAGGCAGCCACTCATCGGCTTACTTTAACCTCTCTCTCTATCACACACACACACTTCTGTGGGCTGCTGTAAGCTGATCAAGTGACAGGTCATGTGACTCCCAGACCGGCGCTGAGCAGAGGAGCAGGAAAAAGAGGGAGGAGTCGTTCAGTGAGTCGTTCAAGAGAAGAATGTTTTGAGACATTTGGTTATTTTACTTTGTTTCGCCATGACAATAAACACAACAAGCTTACAATTCAGTTGCTTGCGTGTTTATTCATGGCCTATGGCAGGAAGCCAACAGTGTAGCTGTGTGATCTGCCGTATGAGGCCTGCTATTACAAAGAGCCTAACCATGTAAGAAGAACGCTTTGAACATGGGTGGGCAAGGGTATTCCATTAACGTATTTTATCATGAGTCGTATTACATTATTTTACAGTGAGAAGAACGTAGGAAAGCCTTTATTAACCTTTGAGTCGTGAAGCCTTTGGAAAACGTGACATTGTGCAAGGCTGTGTCCAACATTAATAGAGATTCTTGTTTGCTAATGAGTCTTTCGTAGCCTGGACACCCTCCTGATCATATGATGGTTGGAGACCCTTCCTGATCATGTGATAGGAGACCATCCTGATCGTGTGATCATGAGATATTGGTGATCCTGCCTGTTACAGACTGAATTAGTGTTCATTAGCACTCATTTATATCCTGCACCCCGGAACCTTTGTGCCTATACCGGTGTACCCCGGGGGATGGTTCTAGGGGTTGCTCAGCACCTGAATGTCTTGTGTATACTTTGGCTGTTATGCGTGAGCATGGTTTCAGTAAAGACACTAAACTGAATGAATTATTATAAGTGTGATCATCTATCATCATGACCAGTATTGGGCAAGTTACTTTTAAAAAGTTACAAATTATAAAAGTAACTAGTTACTTCGGAAAGTAACTATTGCGTAACTTTCAAGTAAATTTTTAAATGCTCAAATGTGAACTTCTTTAAAGGAATGTAAAATACAGGTGTATGTTCATCTTTTTGATAAATCTGAATATTATAATGAATGAAATGGACACTTTTCAATACGTTATTAATGAAGGGAAGGAGCGAATGGCAGCAATAGCGGAAGACCCGAAGGTAATTGTAAAGCCATTTACAAAAGATTCACTGAATGAAAATGCTGATGTGGTACACGAGGATGAATGCAAAGCTGAGGCGAAAAATGGCCACAGGGACACATTTTTTTCCCAGTCCGACCCTGCTCGTTTGTGATGCGAGTTGTGTGTCAAACTATGCAAGCTTTCGAACACCCGCCCAACTCTACCTCTGATTGGCTTACCATGAAATTGTACTCAACCTCGTAAGTATGTATTAGGGCTGTCAAAATTGCTAGAAAACTACATTTGAATATTCCCTCTAAAAAATGTTTAATATTCGAATATCTATATTTGCCCATGTCAATGACGCGTATTACGTAATTTAAACAATTATGTATCATACTACTAGTAATGTTTGTTTCCCAACTTCCTGTAATTGGTCCGAAAGTCCGAACCATCCAAAAAGTGTTTCATACTGCAAAGAAACCGAACCATTGATCCACACAGAGACCACCTCTTTAGGTCGGACCAAATTTTGGTCTTTTGATCCGGACCGTGGTACTTTTCTCACCTACAATTTTGGTTCGGACAAAACTGAAAAGTCTGAAGGTCCGGGCCAAATGAGGCATGTGTGAAAACGCCAACAAGACATAACTATTTTTATAGGTCGTTTATTTAAGTTTAAAAGTATTGAACTGGGAAGACGAACTGCAAGTGACCCTTTCCGATCGGTTCTGGAGTAAAGCCCTTACAAATATCAAACTTTCCTCTTCATGTATGCGGCTTAGCCTCATTCAATTTAAAGTGCTCCACAGGATTCATTATAGCATGTCTAGGCTTTCTAAAATCTACCCAGATACAGTTGAAGATAAATGTAATAGATGCTCGCTCTCACCGTGTGACCTTACACATATGTTTTGGACATGCCCTAAGTTATTTACTTTCTGGGATTCATTCTTTAAGGTTATTTCTGAAATAACGCAGATCCATATCCCACCATCTCCTCATGTAGCTATTTTTGGAAGACTTCCAGTTGAAAATGTTGCAACAAATACTCAATCCAATGTAATTGCCTTCTCCTCTCT
>JAOTIX010000047.1:74848-92916 GCA_027123715.1 Gaidropsarus macrophthalmus
CTCAAAAGTTATTGTATACTGTATATGTATCTGAAATGTGTGAGGTGCAATCATACAAGTCTATTTAAAACAATATGATTCTATGGAGATGTCGGAACTAATGAAATGGCTTTCTCTTTCTTTAGGTTGAGAACTTGACAGCAGAGCAGAGAAATGGTGAGCAAGCTTGGTTCAGGAATCAACATTAACAACATTACATTGTTCTTGTATTGCTATTAGAGCATAGACTGAACCTTTACAAGGCTACTCATAAAATGACGCTGAATGCTGAATTACCATACAATACAATACAATAGTGTTCCCACTGCTAATCTCCCTCAGATAGGATACTTATTACCCTACTAGCTTGAATATTGGAGACATGTTTCCCACTTTGGTTATTTCCGTTACTTCTCAAAGCCGCCTATGTTTCTGGCCCTCTTTAGAGTTCAAGGCCGCGTTTGATGTCTTCATTCAGGACGCGGAGGATGGTTGCATCAGCACCAAGGAGCTAGGGAAGGTGATGAGGATGCTGGGGCAGAACCCCACACCAGAGGAGCTCCAGGAGATGATTGACGAGGTGGATGAAGATGGTACGTCAACAGCTAGCCAATCGTTTGCTAACCAGGCCACACTGCTAGCTTCCATTGCTAACCTAGCCACAATATTATCCACCTTTGCTCACTTACAACAAGTTTTTGTCGTCATTTTCGTCAGGCCCCATTGCTAAATGAGTCACACAGCAAACCTTTATAAGTTCTACATATTATGTCATATCCTGTACTTGTATTCCCCATCAAGATCTAAATAATATTGACAACATTTTGTTCAGATATAACAGCGATTTTTGCTAGCCAGTCGAGGTCGACTCTTGTATCCCTGGTTTTATCCGCACTAAAAGAGATTTGCAGATGGAGAACATTTTATATTCAAGTTTCACCCTCTGTATCAACTATGGACCGTCAAGATGCATGGTTCTAACGTATCGACCGTGGTCTTCCAGGCAGTGGAACCGTAGACTTTGACGAGTTCCTGGTCATGATGGTGCGCTGCATGAAGGAGGAGAGCAAGGGGAAATCAGAAGAGGAGCTGGCCGAACTGTTCCGCATGTTTGACAAGTATGTTTGCCCGCCGGGTAACTGTACACCTGTCCCTTCAGGACATAGGGGTATGCTCACACTGTGGCCTATGGGCAACAATGTACCTATGCGTTGAAGGCTAATCTCAGTTCCTGTGAGATGCTAGCTATGCCATGCGCAACTTAAGCCACTAGCTATGAATATAACAGGAATACTGATGAAAATGGTCACTGGATAACAAAGACGTGGGTTCACCACCGCGGGATTGAAGGAAGCCCGTCAGAGGGCAGTCCAAATGGTAAGACGTTCATGCTCTTCTGTTGAGGAATGGAGATGGCTACATCGACCTGGAGGAGCTGAAGTCCATGCTGGAGTCTACAGGAGAGTCTATCACAGAGGACGACATTGAAGAGCTGATGAAGGACGGCGACAAGAACAACGACGGCAGAATCGACTATGACGGTACGCCAGGGGAAGGGATGGTTGCTATTGGTTTCAATGACTTTGGTCGCGGCTGGGTATTTCTGAACAGAGGTTCTGGTAGAATAACTAAGAGGCATAGGTTCAAGTGCGATGGGTTTTAGCATAATTTTCCTAGTTTTCTTTTAAACATTCTGTATGATAATGATATATCTTTGTACTTTTTTAGATTTGCTGTTGAAATTTTGCACACGTTGTGGATGTATGAATTATCAGTGTAAAGATATATAGATATCACAACGCAATGTAATCATTTTTTGTTCTTTTTATCTTTCTTTCAGAGTTCCTGGAGTTCATGAAGGGTGTAGAATAGAGGATTTGTGAACTACAACTTGGATCCATATTAAAATGCCTGAACGACTCCTCTAAGCTCATGAATGTCATTCCCTCTGTCAAACACTCGTGTCTCCTGTCCATTGTCTTCAAGTTGTTAACTGAATAGGGCTACTTTTGAATTGTTCAAATCTTAAAATTCAAATATAAAAACCCATAGACCCCTCTGAACATTATATTTATGTTTTAAATATTACTGCAATTGATCTGTTGTCCAGTGGGTTAAATACATTTTATTACGCTCAAAAAGTTTACACAATGTTTCTTTACAAAACGTAACAAAATATCTTCTCAACTTATTTGACAATTTTTCGATCATACACGAAAATAGAATACATTATAACGGAAAACAATGTGTTTTCAATAAAGGGATTTTCAGTATTACCTGCGTTGTGTCTTTTCAGTCTTTTAATACTGGTTGTCCTTCGTTCTGAGCTGTGAGACTTCAGAAGACCAATTACCGAGGGCCTTCATTAACCTGCAGCCTTTTGCGTTTATGTAAGGTAAGGAGATGTGTATCTGCACATTGTGCAGTTACAATTATAACCATAAAGTTGTAAGTTATTCCTTAGTAAAACAATTACACTATTAACCACAACGAGAGCTGGTTGATATGGACTTCATACGACCGCATGTAGCTTGTAATTTTCGGTCGGTCTTTGTGGTATAGTAGATAACATTAGATAGCAAATGCAATATTAAAGATAGCATTAACGTTAACATAGAATTTATATAACTTTTGCATTTGTCTTTTGGAAATTACAACTACTCCCCCTGCTGGGGTCGTAGCCAAGTATAAATGTTCCATCTGTGCAGTGTTTCAAGTGTAGCTAATCGAACAGTAATTTAATTGAAGGGTGTTTACGATGCTATGCTGCTGTTTGGAATGCTAAATTGTATTGTCACCTACAATAATGTGTGTCAGCCAACGTCCTAAGGATTCATCATGGACTATGAAAAGTGAGGCCTGGACGCCGTCATTTACGGTATAAACTTCGTCGGTTTTCGACCTTCGATAGCTCAGTTGGTAGAGCGGAGGACTGTAGTGGTTAACGCCTGAAATCCTTAGGTCGCTGGTTCAAATCCGGCTCGAAGGACTTTTTGTATATTTACTTAATAGATAGATGGAACATAGATTTAATGGGGTTATAGGGACGATGCAATGCAATAGAGTATGTTATTATTGTGGTGTTTGTTACCAATTATCTCTGCAATAGATTATGTAGTGATTGTGGTGTTTATTATCGATACACATATATGGAGCTGGAAATTCCCAATTCACACTTGGTCTTGAACACAGCACGACTCCACCATTGGTCGAGACTATGCGGAAGTCCTCTCCCAACATCATGGACTGAAACGTTCGGGTGTATCGGAGTTATTAGTATGTGCTATATTTTAAACGTTACCTTTTCTTAACCACATTTTATTAACACTGAACTACCATTCAGTGTTCTCCGAATTCAAATTGTTTTATTTAAAGCAGTGAAAATGGCAACTGCCTGGTCAGAGAAAATGCTACAATTGCTACATAAAATGAATAACTTCCATTCACCAGGTACAATGTCTAGTGTGATTTGTATTGTGAATGGGACTTGCCAAGTTGTATTTGTTATTGTTTAGTATCGACTTTTAGTCCGCCTTGTAGTTACTACAGTATACCAATCTACGTAACGCTATGTAGTTGTGTTGGATTAAATTGGTTTGTCAACCAATCAATTGTCAATTTCAACTGAAATCAGACCAATGGTGGTGGCGCCTGATGACCAACGTACAAATTATCCAATTAGCAAATTAAAGAGACGCCCTTGCCCAGAGGGTTATTTTGTATATTCATAATGTCAACACTGTCTTGTTGATTAACTTTAAAATGTATAGATTGTCCTTATTTCGTTTGAATATAAAAGCCTGTTTCATTTACACCTGATATAAAGTCCTTGAGGTGGAACATACCTCAAGGAATGTGTTTAATTGGTTAGGTAGGAATAGGTTTTTATTGAATCTGTGTTTTTGTACCGTGCCTGTGAACTGTGGTTACTTTAAATTGCCAAGAATAAAATGGTCTGATTCCAAGTTACGGTCCTAGGCTCCAGTCGTGCCAGATGTTTGCGCTTCGAGGTCGCAGATCAACAGGTGGGATGGATCCTCCCTCAAATGGTGGGCGTTTTAAAAAACTTCCCAGATGTCTTTGGTCCGCCAAGCAACGGCGCCATTTCCCTCAGCTCGAGGCTCGATTCGCCATCCAAGAGGTCAGAGGTCGTTGACACTGTCCTGCAAACCCTGAGACGGAATGACACGCTGTCTTGTTTGAGGGGATGGAGGGATGAGGTGAGTCCGGCAGTGATGGTTGTTATGGAGACGTTCAACATAAGTTCATGTTTCACCCCCACACCCTTGAAAAAATGTTTCCTCAGAGGTATGACATCATGGCCCGATACTGTGACACACCACTGATGTCTATGGAGCGATCAGCCACCAGTAAGTCCTTTTGAAATTAGAATAATTAAACTCCCTAGTCTAGACATCATTGAGACAAGACAGGGCGCTATAAAGATCAGAGGTGAAGATCACGTCTCATCACAGCACCAGTAATCAGCAAGCCGTATGGTTCTGAGCAGGCCTGTTCGGGGTGAGGAGGTATGGCGTCCACATCAACGGATACTGTCGCAGCGATGACGGCGAGCTCAGAATGTGGCTGGCCAGACGCTCCGCCACAAAGCAGACGTATCCCGGACTACTGGACAACCTGGTGAGGCCCCAGGCCATCCTCGTTGTTGATGTTGTGGTGGGAAAGGAGCCTCGCTACAAGTAAAAGGCCCTTCAACGCGCCAACATTAATAACCTTGTTTATTATTACTTTATTATTTCATGCACTCATGACAAAGAACATGACTGCTGCTTGTTCAATTAAAGGAGAAGTCCGGTGTGAAATGGATCTGGGATATGTTTAGCATGATAACGAGTTAAAAAACAAATCCTATACGGCGCAAAGCTAACTTAGATGATTTTATTCGATTCTACCAAAATATTTGGAGTCATGGGGGCATCGGCTCATGTAAAAATAAAAGAGCTTTTTTAAACCAATTACATGGCTAGAAGTAGCCTGACACTTCAAACGTTCAAACTCATTATACTAAACATATCCCAGATCCATTTTACACCGGAGTTCCCCTTTAATGTAACTAATGCTATGACATATATACCTATATATATATATATATAACATATATATACCTAAAGCTTACTCTTAAGTATTAATGTAATAATATCTGCACCGACACTAGTTACGTCTTTTTGGATCAGTATTTAAGAGAAGAGAAGGATTCCGATTAAGGATGGCTATGGAGCACAGACCAGAGGCTGAAGCCCTGCTGTACTTTTGCTCCTTAGGCTGCCGGTGGTTTGGCTGCAGGTATGGGCATCAGAGACACAGCACTGAAGGAGTGTGACGAGGAGGCCTGCATCCCAGCAGCCATCGCTGAGAAGGCCCGACCCGTCAGCACGGTCAGGTGAGGCACTGCAGTATTACCAGGCATTGTACAGTGATGGACCAGGGCATCAGATGTCCGCACTTAGCCCAAAAGCTCACAGCCTGCAGACCTCAGATTTGCAATATGGCAGCCATGAAATTATCCTATAGTACCTGATTTTTGACCAGTGACGATCTAGCTGGTCATTCTTAAGGAATATATCTTCATTCTTCTAAATCTAAATGGTATTGAGTGTTTTATGTTAAAAGGTTTTGCCATTGGGTATTCAATCACCAACTACTTACCATGGTGCTTTTCCTGAACACATTTATTTTCAAATGACACCTTTGTTGATTCAGGACGATGGGAATTGGGAACAATATGGATACATAGAACGATTACGTATTGTAAAGCAGTACAATTTCAGCATGAGGTAATAACCTTGTGTCTAGCTACACCTACGAGGAAGAGGAAGGCATTTTCCCAGAGAGCCAGTTTGTCTTCGACCTCGAAATGCCAGCTGATTTCCAGCCCAGAGTTGGGGATGGAGAAGTGCAGGAATTCTACTTCCTGCCGATGGATAAAGTGGGTATTTTTTTGGTCGGTCTTTGTGGTATAGTGTCATGTTAAAAGGTATTCTTTGGGAGCATAACAAACGTCTCTCTTCAGGTTAAAGAGCTGCTGGTCAGTGGTGATTTTAAACCAAACTGTGCCATGGTGGTTCTGGACTTCCTTATAAGACACTCCTTTATAGACCCAGATACAGGTAGGACCATGTAATCTTGTTCCATGGTTTCCAACCATTGTAGGAACCACAGATTTGAAGGCAACTTAACAACTTTTTCTTCTTCTTTTGCAGAGCCTTATTATCAGGAGTTTGTGACGGGCCTTCACCAAACCTTATAGAACCGTGTTGGAACGCTGATCTATCGTATCGCTGAAATATCGTATCGCTGAAATAAAAAACTCTAATGCTGTGAAATATGTTTTTAAAATAATTATTGTTTTAACCCATTTATCCCAAGAGAATGTCTTTGAAGGCTTATCTTCTTGTTTTTTTAAATCAAATTTTGTCTTTAATATAGTTGACCTGAATCCTTCCATGTCTTCAATGAAGGGGAAGATATCAAACTGAATTTTCACGTTAGGGACTTTCCCTGACTGACTGGAAACTAAACAGCCTGCTAGTGTTTAGATGTTGTATTAAAGCAAAGTCGAAGCTTGCATGATTTATTTTTATTTTGAAACATTTAAGTTTTTCACCGTTAAAGCATTTGCAAAATATGTCCAATTAATACAGAAGTACATGGCAGTAGAATGTCAAAAAGGTTAAAATGCATAAGAGTCTAAAAGGAAAAAGAAAAGTTCAAGACATGTAAACGGACAGGAAAGAGGTCCATGATTTTGTAAATCACTGCCAGTCTGATTAAACTATCCCATATTTATGAAGCTGTAATATTTCAACTTAAAGTAAAACAAAGAAATCATGTCTGTTATGATGTACCAAGCCCCCTATTGGTCAACTAAAATCTCAGGCAAATGAATACATTACATGAAAAGTTTATAGAAAAAACACAAAATCTGTTAGTCTCATTATCCCGAGTATGCAATTATATATATATTTATAGTAAAAGGCAAATAAAAACATTACGCTATTTTAAATACATCAAAACTGCTTGTATCGAATGAAAGCAACATTCAACAGTTCATTCATCGCAGACAAAAGCTCGTCCACTTGAAAATAGTTAGTCTGTTTATCCATCCAATGAAAACAAAAAGATAATCACCAATGGAATGCCTGGACAAAAGAAACTACAAAGACCATCAGCCCACATTTCTTTTGTATAATAATGATAGTTTTGTCCAACTAGGACTGAATTCAGGCAAGCTGAATGGATCGAAAGCATGCGGCCGTATGGCCCTCAGACCCAGGTGCTCATGTCCCCACATCTCTCCTAGCTAATGCTAAACACTATTTAAGTTTCAATAGAAAACATAGCTTCATACATGCGTTGTGCCATTTTTGGGGAACGTTTGGGCCACAGGTCAAATTTGGAAAACGCATGTAAATGGTCCCACTCGCGTTACATTTTTGCAGAAAACCGAGCCAATGTTCCAGTGTTCCACTTGTATGAAGCAGTAACGTCTTGAGAATATAGTAAAGTGGTACAGTGGCTCTTTAGACACCTGGTCCGTGCAGGCACCATCGTGAGGCAGAAGTCAAAGATGGTTCACCCGCAGAGGGAGGCTGCCAACCTGCGTTGTATGGTGGCTACGGTGCGAGGGCAAGGGCTGATTTTGCCATATGTGGCACAGCATTGGTTGCCATGGCGGTCTACTCTGGGAGGAAGGCCACAAACGCACCGGTGTGTCCCAGGGAGAGGGAACACATGTAAAACAGTGCCACATACACGCATCACTCAATGTTGCCATGGAAACCCCGGTGGCAATGCCCCACCGCTCTGAAAATAGTGCCAAGAGCGAAAGCAAGCGACAAAACCGTTGTCCCAGGTATACCTGGAGTGGGCGAATCTGGGCTGGGTATTTTGGCGGGTAGGCCGGGTTTCATGGCCACATACAGCACATCTTCTCAGCCTCCCAGAGGCCAGATGTTTTAAACACCAGGGCATTTCCACGGCTCGTTATTTTGAAGAGGTTATTTAAGGATGGAGAGAATAACATCATTGCAAGAAGCAGGAATATCAAAAAGGCTGGCCCTCTGCAAGCGGAGGATCAGAACGGGGCCATCAGCTTATTTCTGAGGTGTGGTCGACCAATAAGACGCTCGGGCTGAACCGACGAAGACACACAAGGAGATTGAGGAGGTTAGGAAGGCGTAAGGTTTAGGATTAAGGATGACGGACGCATGACTTGAACCACATTCATTAAGGCTAGCTCACTGGATTCACTTTATCCACCAATCGTTTTTGTTTCCTCCGATAGCCTGAGGAGTAGCGGTAGCTGCGGAGGTCTAGCAACAGCAGGGTTGCTGGTACAATCCTTGGCACCTCCTGGCTATAAAGAGTTAACGTCTTTTGAGCAAGACATCCAGCAACATCCTAACTGTTCTCGACGAAGCGCCGATGTTGCAGTTAAAAGGCTTGTGCGACTTTACGGCTTTTGAATGGCAGCGGTGACCAGAAAAAGCGCTAATATGTGCAAAGATGAAACGGGGCGGGCGTACATCCTTTCTTCATGCAAGTGTCATGGCCCCCGTGGACACTTTTGGATCTGGTCTTAAAGGAGCGCGGCGGCGGTGGCTACGCGTAGCGCTCCTCAGAGAGCAGGAGTCACTCTGCGTAAGGGCACTGCAGCTTCAGGCCTCCCCCATTTCCTTTCACCGTATCAATGGAGGACTTCATTTCTGATTTGTTTTCTAAAGTATTCCTCAGGCCTTGTTGATGTGTATGCGCCTATTTTTATTTTTTTTACATGACAGGGGGACCCTCCATCTGTGCTTATACCCCCCACCCTCCGTGCTCCAACTCAACCACGGTCTCTAGTGCCAGCGTGGCGCAAGAATCATACCAGGAGGAGAAGATGATCGCTGTCATCGAATTTTCCTTGGCCTTAATTTTGTTTTACTAATCCCACCCTCACCACCTCCTCCAAACACCACCACCACCACACCTGTCGTCAACTCACCCGAACCCCCCGCTGCCCCCACCCCCGCCAGGCACTCTATAACACCAGGCACATGCCCTTCTTGCCTTTCTTCTTGGCCTGGAGCGCCGCCCTGGTGGCCATCTCAAACACCTCCCGCACGCCGTCCTTGGTCTTGGCAGAGCACTCGGAGTAGGAGAAGGCCGATATGCGGTGCGACATGTCCCGCCCGTCTTCTTGTTTGACTGGCTCCTGGGTTGCCGTGGAAACAAAAAGGGGAGAAGGAAAGGGGTTGAAGTGTGTTCTCCCCCGGCGACCAAATCATATTAAAGATAATATGCTGTGTTTGATCGTATCTGCCGAAGCCCAGGAAAAACCAAAGTGGTTTGTGAATGTGTTGTAACTTTGTCATGCCACAGAAAGCCCGCCTCCATTCAATATCGCCAGAAAACATCCGACAGAACACAGAGCACAAGGAGGGCCAACCTCAATTGGGCTGCGGGAGCCACGCCCTGTTTCTATTGCATCATCGTGCGCTTCATTGAATAGGACCAATTCAATGCCTACTCCCTGCTTATCCCAGATGCTACTGCTAGCAATAAGCTATTTAGCAGACAGGCTTCAATCCAAAGTGACTGTACACGCGTCATCATTTAGGAGCCTGCAGGGGGCGCTAGGGGGGGCACAGTGATACAGAGGGGGCCACTGGGGGTTGGAATCAAGGCCCCTAATACAATGTGGGTGTTCCCACTGGGTTGGCAGTGGAACCCCATGGCGACTGCACCACCACCCTGTCCTTCCCCCATCGACCAGGACCTCTTAGAACCCACCTGCTTCATCTTGGCCAGCTCCCGCCGCGTGTGGTCGTCGTTGCGCAGGTCTTTCTTGTTGCCCACCAGGATGATGGGAACATTGGGGCAGAAGTGCTTCACCTCTGGGGTCCACTTCTCAAGGATGTTCTCTGAGAGCCGACCAGACCACACATCACAGACAGTTGGCGAAATGTTAGAATTAATAGCGTTATTAAATATTGATCTGTGATTTTAATTTTTTTTTTACCAAAGTCACAATTAAGTGCTGCTGAAAACAATCAAAGCCGCAGAATGTATTACTTGGCCCTTTGGATGGAAACAATGAACCAGTAACAGCACATCTCGACCGCGTGGCCTAATGGATAAGGCGTCTGACTTCGAATCAGAAGATTGAGGGTTCGAGTCCCTTCGTGGTCGAATTTTTAAAATATTTTGGATGGGATTTCCAAACTCTTTCCTATGAAAAACAGCCATCCGACATGGATTAGAGATTTTTTTTTTTTACCTAAGCTGTCCGGGCTATCAATGGAGAAGCACATGAGGATGACATCTGTGTCGGGGTAAGAGAGGGGCCTCAGTCGGTCATAGTCCTCCTGGCCAGCTGTGTCCCACAGAGCCAGCTCCACCTGAATGAACCACAGGAGTGACATAGATTGTACAGGGCCGTTTAGTGGATAACTTCTGGGTCTGAATCCCAGTCACTACTGTCTGCAATGTAGACACCTTAAAAAAAAATTACGAAGAAAATGTACTCTCAGCTTGCCAAAAGGTTTAAGATGTAATTTAATGTAACATTTTTGTTATCAATTCAATATCAGAAATGCTTTATTTGCCAAGTAGTTTTCACATACAAGGAATTTTCTGTGGTTGTTGGTGCATACATACATACATTCAACATGTGAATAATAATAGTAGGGGTAATATAATAATAATATAGTGCAATCACCCCATTTGTTTGTAACATCTGGGTCCATCTTTGATAAATGTTAACAACCAGTGATGGCTCTGTCATACTGAATAACTACCAATTGAAAAGGTTTGAAAAGCCCTATAGTTCATTAGAAATGTTCGCAAAAATCCCATAACATAATTTAATCCAAAGGAAAAATGTTGGATGGATTTTGGATAATTGCCAGGGTTAAACCAGCTCACCTGCTTCGAGTCAACTTCAATATCAGCCACGTAGTTTTCAAACACGGTGGGCACGTAGACCTCCGGGAACTGGTCCTTGCTGAAGACGATCAGCAGGCACGTCTTTCCACAAGCTCCGTCCCCGACGATTACCAGCTTCTTACGGATAGCAGCCATCTGGAAAGTAAACGTCATGTCAATGTTCAGAATCTGAATCCGTTCATCAGCCAAGGAAGGAAAACACCACGCGGAATCAACGTACACATTTTGCGCCGTTACTAAAAATGACAAAGGAAGACTTACACAAATCTAATATAGATTAAACACACACAATCTATATATATAATAATAATAATTCAGCATTTCAGCCCACCATTTAGCGAACCAACCAGTGAACCAGTAATACCAGTTATACCTAAAAACGTTAAGGTATTCAACCATTACAATAGTGCATCACCTGCGGTTTATCATAGTTCCTTCCTCCCTTCCTTTTGTTTACCTTCCCTAAGCACATATCAAAAAATCATTCGCCCATAGGGTATAAAATAAGCGTAATATTATTAATAGTATTATATATTGGCAGTGCCTATACACTACCACTGCCACAGTCGTCTCACTACGAACATATAGCCCTGCCTTGTTTGTTGTTATTGTCCGCATTAAAGCCCTTCGTAAACCTTTTTTTTATTTAAAAAGTGTCAATTAGAATTATTTTCTCTGCATGCCTATTCAAACACAACATATGAAGTGCGACCGCCGTGTGTATCGTTACACACTGTAGGCTGAATTAAGTTAGAGAGAACAAATCATTTCGTCAACGTGAGGGACGGGGATTTTTTGGGAAATGAAAACAGTAATTTCCCTGAGTGGCAGTACTGTCCTCCAAGCAGGCATCTCTGAGGTGTTGACAACTTCATAAAAAGACTACATCATGGCAAGATAAACTCAAGTGATGAAAATTCCGATCGGGCGGTGTATAGTCTGTCGGTGATCTAGTTGTTGAGTGAATGCGGTATTAATGAGAGTAAACTTTGCTGGCTCGCTGTCTCTAGGCTCCAGCCTTCTTCCGTCACCATGAAACGTTAGCTTGCGCTAGCTCGGTGGCTTTGTTTTTCAGGTCAGCCGTTTCCTTATAAGCTAATCAATAATGTTTACGATTCCAATGCCATGCGTTTATTCGGTTGGTCCGAAATCATTGTATGAAGTGTAAACAGGCCATAGGGGCTAACTGTATGTGTTTTATAATGTTATTTCCCTACCTTTTTTCTCTTCTCTTCTTTTTCTGCCCGACCCTTCAAGCTCCGCCCCCGTCGCTGTCACGTACATTAAGACCAACCCTCTGTGTTGACATGCAGCCAATCAAAATTGAACCTGTATGAATGACCTGTCATTCGCCGAATTATTTCATGTACCAAGTCACGTCTGTGTTTCTTATTACAAAATAAACGGAAATAGACGGTGGCGAATGGAAAAGCTTCATTGTATCACAATACGTAGATCTATACTGGATCCTTAAAGGTAGCCAACACAACTCAAAACGTGTATATACATGTTCTATGTATGCATGTGATATTAGTTAAAAACGGTGTGACTTGAAATGCATTTTGTATGTAACTTCCAAGTATTTACATTTGTTTTCCTTCTCATATAAAGGCGTTCAAATTAATGATTTGATTGATCTGACTGATTTTCTACCGTGGTTAATGGTGTATACATCAGCTAAAGAAGAGTTCAATTAAAAAATTACCCTAAAGGAACATTAATTATTCCTTACACTGTGTACTGTTGAATAGCTCATTCAATAACCCTCCAAATACCATATAGTGCTCGAAAAATTATGAAGCTATTCTATTCACTTTTTTTTGGGGCCAAATCCTTTCGTTCATAAAAGTCAGGGCCTCACAATAATAATAAGAAGACTCAATGACAACAATCCCAGACGACATTTATTAACATTGAAAGATAATTTACAGTTGAGGTTGAATGCATGGCTCTGACCAGAGCTGACTCTACTCCTCTCCCGCAGCAGAGAGCACTATCTTGCTGGGGTCGTAGTAGTCCTCAGCGATCAGAGGAAGACCCTTCGCCTCCCTCTGCTTCACCAGTCGCTCAGCCTCCCTCCTGGCCCAGCCCCTCATGCTGCGGATCGGGGAGAGAGGAGACTCTAGGTCAGGTTGGAGAACTGCAGATAGTCACAGCATAGCATTGAGCAAAAAAAAATAATAATAATAATAATACTAATGGTAATATAAGAATACTCCTCCTAAATACGAACATTCAAAATCAACTTTACAAATATATATGAATAATCACTGTGTTCATGGTGCCTGGAAAGTCATGCAGTCATACAAAGATGTAAACAAACCACAATATTACATTTACTTTCACACATTTGGTCTTCTACAACAGCAACTTTCCAACAACCGTAAAATGGGAAAAGGAGTTTTCTACAAATAGCCAACTTTTCAGTCTCTCTCTCTCTCTGAATGTCTGCCACCCACCTGAGGAATCCCATAGCAAGCTATATCCCCTACCTGGTCATTAATGAGTTAGGCATATATATCAGCTGATATATATATATATCAGCTGCTGAATCAACCAAACATTAATACAAATGTATGTGTAAGGGTGCTCACTCACACACACATAGTAAAGGAGAAAGTTACCCATAGTCTGGCAGGTAGTGGATGAAAGTCCCTCCGACCACCAGCACCATAGAGACACCAAAGAAAAAGGCCAGTCTCATGTTCCACTGATCCACCACTGGGTCGGTGGAGAAGCCATGATAGTCTGGGTTCTGGGAAAGACACAGTAAGACAGTGTGTTAAAAAACGAATAGGCCTCATGGTACTTGTTTACATATCCAGAAAATTCAGATTATTATTCATCTGTAGTATTGTAAATGTTACGGTTATGCACTTGGCCGCGATGTTATGTTAGAAAACCAACTGACGCGTTATTGAAAAGGTAACGGGATATTATTGACTATACGAAATCCAGTGGCACTGTACGTGTGTGACTAGATATTTGCATCTTACAGTGATCAGATGGGTATCTATGTCAATGTTACGTTCCATACAATTCTACAGAGACAAAACCTCACAGATGGACTTTCACTGCAAGTCGATTTTGACGCCAGTGCTACTCACCTTCACATAGTGGTTGACCTCGCCGTGATCATGGCTGTCCTTCGCATGGGAAGGCTGCAGCTCCGACAGGGTGGCCGACCCGGTGGAGGCTGACGGCTGGGACTGGGACACGAAACGAGCCCCGCCGTTGGCGAAAAGACGGGGCAACGTTGGCCCTAACCTGGTCACTCGGGATAGCATTTTGTCCGACCGATTTGTCACTCCACCATCAACACACCGGATTAATTCTACCGCCGACCCGGAAGTGTATTGGTGTATTTGTTTGACTGCCCGTTGATGGCGATACAATGGCGCATCCTGCTGGACAATTAAACAAAGTACGTCAGTAATTCCTTTAAATAGAGAGAGAGAGTCTCAAAGAGAGTGAGCGTGGGTATCGTAAATAAGAAAAACAAAACGTAAATATGTTTTGTAAGCATTATTGGCTTCACATCATACATACTTGTTTAGATTATGTAAATGGAATGCGGTGCACTCATGTGCCGAAATAGCTCAGTTGGGAGAGCGTTAGACTGAAGATCTAAATGTCCCTGGTTCGATCCCGGGTTTCGGCAGTTCCTTTTTGGCCTATTCTCGCAATTCAGTGCGTTCAGGTCATTAGGCCAAAAGTATGGAAGCCCATTTCCGCCAGTAAAAAAAACCCATTGTAAGTCATAATTATGAGATAAAAAGTATTTTACCGCAAATTTCGCCTTTTTATCTCAGAATTCGGACTTACAAAGGTATGGGCTTCCATACAAAAGTATGCACCCACTAGAATCATAAAAAATAGCCTATAAACCACTGATTGTGTTGCTCAATGAGATCGTAACATCTTTAACTTCAACGGTTTCATACATGAGGCCTTTCATAATTCAAGTCAACTCTTTATTGCTGTCATAATACCATAATTGCAGGCACCAGGGTCCTAATTTAATGGCATCATTTACCCCAAATTCCCAAGATTCTATCAATACTCGCAGTTCCCTTGATATTCAGATATGTCAGCAGAATTGTGCAGTTAGAAACCAACAGCTCTCACTTTTGCAAGCTGTTTACATTAAATAGGTATTTATTTGTTGACAATATACAATCATGGGTACATTATACGTATCAATAAAAAGTTCAACTTTTGTGCACATTTAGGATTAAATGGGATAATCAAGTCAGATTTTGTAGAAATGTGCATATTATATCAATCTAACAAGTTAAAGTTTCTTTTTCAATTGGCTATAAATATTTAAATTGACCCGATTACGTACTTTTATACAAAACAACACAAGGAAACCAATTGGAATAGGAATTGTTACCAGTAATTGTAAATGAGACTTTAATAAAAGTTAAATTATTCATTTAAAACAGATTAAAAATAAATAAAAATGGTGGTGGTGAGCCTCCTTCTTGGGAGGAATAACGTTCACATTCCCTGTTTATTCAGCATGGATGTAAAACAAACCAACTAACACCTCAGCATGATGATTTTGGAAAGCATGTAAAAATGTTGAATGAATTCTCCGTTTACTTGAACTCACTCGCGAACCGTGCTTTGGCTGGTTTGATCATCAGGGGCTTGGTTGAGACTCTTGGTAGCAGCAGAAATAACAGAAATAACAAGACACTGATGAATAAAAAGGCCACATACAAAAAGATGAGTAACTAGGTAAAGGCCTAGGACAGCTGGAAATGATACACTTCTCTGCCAATAAGTTGGGGTTTTCTATTGAAATCATGGGTGTGCCTGGCTTGAATAGCCATGTAGCAGTTATGAGGATAACTCATAGATTCCCTTTGTGGATGCTTTCTTTGGTTGACAAAAAAAACAAGCAACATTTCTTCGAAATATCAGACATTGACAAAGCGAAGAGCACTCGGAGAACAAACACAACCTCAACTTCTCTCTCCAGGAATAAAGTATAAACGCGGTAAATTAAAGAAAATGTTAAGGAAGGTAAAATATCTCCTCGAGACGGTTGCAAACAGAAGAAACCGAAAACCTGCAAATTGATCTTATAGATATAGTTCTATGCTCACATAATATGTTATCCTTGAGTGACGTTGTCATTAAAAACTACGAGACAACATCCTGCAGCTAAATACGTCAGTTCAGTTGGGTGGGAGCGATCAGGGACGTTCTGGCTGAAGCTCTTGAGAATACAACAATCAAAAAAGTGTTCCTCGGAAACACGAAGCTAGCACGTTGTTTGAAATCGTCAGCACGTTCCCCAAAACAAGAGGCTCTTGTTCCGATCACCGATCAAAACCACATATCCTACAGAACGCAGAAGAAGCGCAGCAATGAGCACTAAACATAAACAGTTTGTCGTGTCCGCACGGTTTTGTTCGTCGGGGTTTGCATGCTTGATAAACCACAGAGGAAGTAGTGAACACCCCCTCTCCATACTCTTTCCAGGATCTAGCCCTAGGCTTAGCCTTCGCATGGATCATGCGTCCGTCAAAATCTATTTAGAAGACTTAAAGGCAGAAAGATCCGCCCTGCCAACAGTATCTGATGGCAGTCATGTTCTGGTCGCTCATGATGGCGCTACAATGACCCAATTGTGGGACTTGAATGACGTTTGGTAGCGGGATATACTGCCGTGCAGATGTCTTGATCAATAGACTGGATTTAATACTGATCTCACCAGTACAGCTCCCAGTTTACTGTTGTTTTGACACAAGATAAATAGAGGCAAACGATAATAACTCAGGCAACAATGTCTGTGAGATGAATTCGGCCTACATTTGTCTTGTTGCAGATCCAATTGGGTTATAAGTTGACCTAAACTGTATATTACAGTACCATAGTACTATACTACAGTACTGTATAGTATTACAGTATGTAGTACAGTATGTCCTATCGATGACTTAAGTTCATTGGTAAAGACACTTTTCGGAGAAAATAACTTGTAAACAAAGTGGAAAGTCGTCAGCCGAGACTGGCATGAAATTTAAAAGGCGTCCACAAAAATGGTCTACCGATTGGTATGATAAGGTCGTCACAGGCTGGGGCCATCCTTCGATAAACCCCCTGAAAATAATAACCATACACACACACACACAAACACCACACTTACAGCAGTTCATGAACATAATCTGTACTCGCTTCACCTCTGCATTTCTGCGTGCGTTTGTTCAGGAACCGTTTGAATCAAAGCTCCCTTCAGTTCCCTCCGGCCAAAACATGAAATAAAACGAGGAACGCTGATTTTAAATGCTAAGGATTAAACATGACTACATGAATATATATTGAGTAGCGTCTGGAGCACGTTTATAAAATCAGCACTAGCCATCGCCAGCTCAAGTGGGGAAGGCCATAGAAAACAGGATGACCGCCCCTTTCAACCGGTCCAATCCGGTCCAATCCCCTCCTCCGCCCAATCAAGAAGAGGGCACGGGGGAGGCGTGGCCGGAGGGGGAGGGGATAGTGTTGGAGAGGTCGTAGGTGGAGTTGGGCGACGAGGCCGACGGGGAGGCGAGGGGGGTGAAGACGGGCCGGGCAGGGGGAGGGGCGGAGGAGGAGGAGGAGGAGGTGGGAGAGTGGAGGGGGTCGACGGAGGCCGTGACGGGGGAGTCCGTGCTGGCCTCGTCGCCCTCCTCCGAGTCCCACACCTCGCTCTGCAGGTAGTCGGCGAACAGGGCCTTGGCGCGCTGCAGCACGCGGCCCAGGTTGTGGCGGCGCACCAGGCGGTCAAAGTGCATGGCCAGCTCGTTGTAGTCCAGGCTGTTCTTCACGATGTGGTCGCGGTGCTCCAGCAGGATGGACAGACACAGGAAGAGCATGAAGGGGTTGCCCTTGCCGAACTCCTGGGGCGGGGGCAGCGAGCAGGGCTTGGGGGCGGTGGGGGCGGCATGGGGGCGGGGGTCCCGGCGGGCGGCGGCGGGGGGGGGGGGGGGGGGGGGGGGGCGGGGGGGGGGGGGGCCCCCCCGGCTCGCCCCCACACCTCTGCCGCTGTGGGGGGGGGGCCCGCCCCCCCGCGGGGGGGGGGGGGGCGGGGGGGGGGGGGGGGGGGGGGGGGGGGGGGGGGGGCCCCTGCAGGACGTGGGTGTGTTGCC
>JAOTIX010000047.1:117871-129008 GCA_027123715.1 Gaidropsarus macrophthalmus
CCCCGCCCAACCCACCATGGACCCGCCCCCCCACTTTTTTTCTTGATTTGCCTTTTGTGGCGCGGGGTTGTGTGTTCCCGTTTGCCCCCCCCCCCCCCCCCCCTCAGGGTGTCTCAGCGGAAAGAGGCCTGTACCCAAGCAGAGGCCCCCAGCTCTGTGGATGTTCCCCCAGTGAAGAAAAACAAAAGGTGGGAGAGAGGGGCATGTCCTTACAGCCACCTCAAATGCATCACGTACTCATCATAACATTGGGGTCCTCATTGCTTCAATACGGAATGTTTTTATGCCATTGGGATGGCACATGAAGACGTACAGTATTCTACTGTACCGTAAACGATTGGTGTTCAGTTATATTTGTGTGTGTACGTCTGCAATTCAAACTCCAATGTAAACCTGGAACCCTGACTCCCGTTTGCTCATGTACACCGTCATTTTGCAGTGTTTTGGTCGGAGAGCTTTCAAGGCTAAGTCGTGTACGCAGAAGGTGAATCTTAGGAGATTTTTCTTCTCGGGTCGTAGACCCTTCCCTTTGCATCCCTAAAATATCCACTGGAATAAAGCCTTCATCACCGTGCGTCTGTTCGGGAGGACATTTTGGTCTGTGCCTGTGGTCATTGTGTACACTTGGTGCTATGGTGACTATGGTGGTGACAATTATTCACACTTTAGGTGATTCAGTAATTTCAGTCAATGCATTACATTATTGAAATGTCACAAACATTGCACTACATGGGTGGGTCGATAGCTATTAATTCAAGCCACCATTTTTCCCAGTTCTGCACTGTTCAATTGTATTTCGGGGGCGTTGACATCCGTTCCCTTCCTCCTCCAGGAGTTCCCTGGGCCGCTCGGCTGCTCTGCCCAGTGGCAATCTCCGGAGGAGCTGCAGAACACCTGTGGCCTCCACCAACCCACCGTGAGTCTGCCCCACGGAGATGGAACTCTTGTATCGAACTCAAACGGGACGGCACACCGTGTTGAACGCGCCATGTTCAGTGGTCGCCGTTTAGTGGTCTGGGTTTTTGGGGGGGCTCCTCTTGAGATGCTGGTTTGCGTGTGTATAGCTGATTGCTCAATGCACCCTGGGTGGGCAGCATCTGCCAATCAGATGGGAGTTTGGCTTGCTAAGGCTGCCTAAACCAGCCACACCCCACAACTGTGCTCTCGACATATGCGCGGAAGTCTGCTGACGTGGCACATTGTACATTGCAGCATTTCGTGACCATTTTTTACATGGGAGGGGTTTGTCTGCGATTGGCACCCTGGGATTCTGACCTGCTCTTGTATTTTTGGTGTTCTCCTGAAGGCCCAACAGCAGCGAGGCCCAGGAACTGGAGCGCATCAAGGCCCTGCAGAGAGAGGTGGCGGAGCACCGCAGGAAGAACGAGGCCAGCTACAAGGCGGCGCTGGCTGGTGGTGGGTGACTGACCCCTGAGCTTAGACCATTGGCATTGGGTGGGCTGGACACCTGTTCTCTAGAGCTATGTCCACACAGGAACGTTCCTGCAGGCCGGGGGTCTTCTCATCACGTGACGGTGATGACGTCATTGTTTCCAAAAAAGTAGCTCTTCCTTTGTCTTCATGGCAACGCAGAGGCAGCGTTACCAGATCTTTCCACTCTGGGGCCTGTTCTCAAAAAAATATTGTTTCAGGACACCCAAAATGATAGTTTTCACCTAAAAACATTCCTGAAAAATGTGTTCCACAATGCCACATGGGCATCACTTGTGGCATTGTGATTGCGATCCGGAGAAGGAACCCCATGCTGTCTGGTGTAATTAATTTGAATTGTCACAGTTGGATATTCATTTAGACTATGAAGTTGGTTATTGGTGTGATGTACAGTATTTGTTTGGGTCTTGACATTGGCCGCTTGTTCTGTAACACCCCCCTTCTTGCAGATAACCTACCAAAGAAGCTGGTCCTGTCCAACACTATACCCAAGGAGTTCCACTTCTCCACCGACTCCCGCGTCAAGGCCGGCCCAAGCGCAGCCAGCGAGCTGGTCAACTTCCAGGCCAATCTCCGCAAACACCCATCCTCGCCGGTAAGCCCTTGACTTTGACGCCTGGCCCTGAATCGCCAGCCATCGTTCACGATGAAGTCGGGCTTTATTGCGGCGAGCTCTGACGTTGCGCCGTGCCTCCGTGTTGTGAAGGCCAAGGGTCCGAAGGGGACCACGGTGCCCAGGCCCTTCAACCTCTCCAGGGGCAGCAAGCGCAAGGCGGGTGACGCCGCTGCCTACGTCCCCATCGCAGAGCAGATCGCCGCCTACCAGAGACGCACCCCCGACCGCTACCACCTGCGCAGCCGCCAGAGGCAGGAGAGGGGTGAGTTGTTGTGAGGGGGTGGTGGTTCAGGGTTTGCTTTGGAGGTTATGGGGTGTGTTGGCGTAGGACGGCCTCTCTTATGTTCTGCTGTCTTTTTGAGGTTCGGCAACAGTACTCTGGGCTAACAAACCAGAACTGCGACCCGCATTCCGATTGCCGTAGCCACTCTACAGTTTGTCCAGTTGCTCTTCCAAAAACCTAGTCTAGCAGTGCTTTGGTTAAATGTTCTGAAATGCCATGTTCACCTCCTAGGCACTGCCGCGGTGCCCCTGAGCAAGGCACTTGGCCCGGAAGTGATTCCTGGCGCCGCTACGTGGCAGCCCATCACTCCACCATTGCGTGTTTCTTTTATTAAATGTCTATGGGCCTGTCTGTATTTGTGTGTGGGCATGTATGTCAGGCGTGTGTAAATCGTTGAGTGAAAAGAATTTCCCCATTGTGGGACTAATTAGGAGGAAATTCTCCCCTTCGTTGTATCCTTTGACCTTTCCCTCATGCAGCGTTGCTAACAGTTGTGTTGCGGCTCCCAGGTCCGTCCCCGGTGAAGGGGGAGCATCTGAAGATGACCCAGCCCCACACCCCCCAGCTGATGACACGGCAGCGCAGCCGGCCCACCCAGATGAAGAGCCACGCCGAGCTGGAGGCAGAGGAGGCCGACAAGCTGCACAAGTACGTCGTCTATCCCCTCCCCACTTGTCGCTTGCACCCGTGTCAAGCCTAGCGGTAGCACAACGCTGACGCCCTTTTTTAGCTAGTAAACGGTTTCATAAACCTGTGTTCCCCATTCCTCCGCTTTGAAGACATGGTTTAAAGGTTGTTTTTAACTGCTCCATACAGTGCTGTACATTAATATTATCTGTTGAAGTGTGACTACCTGAATATAAATTGTGTTGTGGCTCTAGTCACGTTCCCCACCCTCAACCCCCTACTGAGTGCACCAGGACATTCTCCCTCACTGCTTCTAGTGACCAGTGCAAAAAACTCAAGGCGTGTGGTCCTCCTCCTCCAGGTTCAGGTTCAAGGCCCTGGAGCTGAACAGGAAGATCCTGGAGAACGCCCTGATCCCCAAGAAGCCAGCGGTCAAAGAGCCCACGCAGGCCCAGGGCTTTGAGCTGCAGGTGGAGCGCCGGCTGCAGCAGCGGCAGGCCAACCGCAAGCCGGAGGAGGGGGAGGAGCAGGAGGACGAGGGCCACGTCTTCCATCCCCGCCCGGTGCCCTCCAGGATCCTGGAGGAGGTGGTGGTGAGTGCTGCTTGGATGCTTTTTATTTCATTACATTTTGATCAAATGTAAGGTCCGCATGAGCGTGGCTGGAGATGGATGGGGTCTGAGGCTTCAATTTTGACGACAGAGGACGGAGCCTTTGCAACAGCAGCCCCCAGGCTCTGGAACTGCCTCCCCTACACATCCGGACAGCCCAGTCTCTAAATATTTTAAAAAATCCCACCTTTTTTCACTTGCCTACGATTAGCGTTTCCTTTTTCAAGTGCCAGCCAATAGTGTCCCCTAGTTACCTTTTTAAATGTTCTTATTTTAATTTTTTTGCATTATTTTAACTCCCATGTCATTTTCTTTTGACCCTTTTCATTTGTTTTCTTTTCATTGTGGATTTGCACTTAAGCACTTTCTGTGAAGCACTGGTTGCGGCTCAGCCGTACGTAAATGTGCTGTAGAAATTTGATTTGATGGAAGGAAGCATTCAATGGAAGTTGTATTTAATTTGCATAGATGTACATTTCGTATTTGACACATTCATTCAAAAGTACTGCTAACGATTAACTTGGGGATTTTTGTCAAGCTTTGCTCTAAACTCTTAAGTACATTTTTCTGACTGTATCCTCACTCTGTGCTCTGCAGGGTGTCCCAGAGAGGAAGGTGGCCCACCCCACGGTCCCAGAGTCCCCGGCCTTCGCCCTGAAGAAGAGGGTCCGCATGGAGCCCAAAGTGGAGGAGGTGCGGTGCGCAAACCCAGCCCCGTGCTGCCGTCTAGACCTGCTTTAGATGTTTGAGGTGTTGTCGTGGTATCTCCGTGCCATGGCCTCCAGTTAAAGGGGAACTATGCAACTTTTATTTAGCTAAATTTACCTTAATATAAAGGTTAAGAGTTGTTGTGATGCCGGCTTCCTTGAAAACAAATGCTCATGGCTAGCGTTGAAGTGGGTGGGGGGGCGCTGTCAACGCGTTGTTACGACAGTCTCCGAAGCTGCAGGGGGAGCTGTGTCGTGAAAAGTCCGGCGCAAACCCAGAAAACGGCGAAGGAATGGCCGAACTTGCATAGTGGACCTTTAATGATCTGTCTCCTCACTCTGGTCTCCAGGTGAAGCCCACTGCCACCATCAGAGCCCACCCCGCGCCCCACTTCGGCCTGCCCTTCCAGCCACGTCTGCAGGACAAGAGCCAGGTGGAGTCCTGCCCCTTCTCCTTCGAAGAGCGGGAGCGCGAGAGGAGGGTGCTGCGGGAGAAGAAGCTGGAGCAGATGAGGAACGGCGCGGTAGGACCCCCCCCCCCGGTGTTCTGGTCTTCAGTGAAATGGATGCACTATGCTCCAAAGATGCACTTTACGCTAATTCTGCAGACCACTAATGTGAGGAGACGCGATTATCTGCCGGCTCATTTAATGTTCAAAAACCTTTTCGGTTGGAGGTTTGAGAATTTTTTTAAATCGAGCATTATTTACAGAAGTGTGCTGCGTGCAATACAAACAAAGGAGCTCACCGTTACCGCATAGTTAATCTTTGTGATTTTGTTTTTCTGTATTTATGCATCGTCTTACACTCGTGGTGGTCCAGGTGCCAAAGTTCAAGGCCCAGCCCCTGCCTGACTTCCACGAGGTCAACCTCCCAGAGCGCAAGGTGCTGAGCTCCACCAAGCTGGAGCCCTTCCAGCTGAAGGTGGACGAGAGGGGAGCCGCCAAGACGGACCGCTGGGAGAACATGGTGGGTGCACTGAGCTCCATTCCTGCGCGTGTTCTCCATTGCTCTTGGTGAACCGCTCCAGCCATAGCTTGACGTGGTTGTCGTTGTTGTTCTTCAGGTGAAGGAGGAGCACAAGCGGCAGGTGGAGGCGGCCAACTTCAAGGCCCGGCCCAACACCGTGATCCACAAGGAACCCTTCCAGCCCAAGAAAGAGAACCGTACCATCGGTAAGTGTGCATTGCCGGAGCGGGCCTTCAAACATGCAGCACTGCGTCCCCTCACCTCTAGTCTCTCCAAGCGCTTATTGCCGGTCCATGCTTGAACCAGCTTCATGTAGAGTGGGCGGTCTTCGTTTCTCTCTAGCCCCCCGCCCCTTGCTTCAGGGGTTGTTAAAGAGGAACTATGCAACTTTTTTAGCAAAATTTTATTATTAATTTAATAATGTTTTTGTGATGGTTCCATTACACTTTATGGGTCGATTGGTGGCTGTTTCGGACTTCCCCCATCGCTTCTGGGCGGATACAGGGAAAATGCAAGTTTGCTTCTCTGGTGTGCGATGAAACCGGATGCGGACTCGGAAGTGCCTTACGGCAGTACACCCCCAAACATGGAGCCGGCTTACGCATAACTCGGACATGGCTCCACGCATTTGCCGGCTGCGTTGACAGCAAATTCTCATGGCTAGTGTCGAAGTGGAAGGGGGGGGGTGGCGTTGTCAACGAGTTGTTACACAAGTGTTGTAAAATATATATTCCAAAGCTGCAGGGGGAGCTGTGTAGCGAAAAATGCAGCCCAAACCCCGAAAACGGTGAAGGAACGGCCGAAGTTGCATAGTTCCTTTTTTAAAGGGGAAGTCATGTGAGCGGCGCGCTCCACTCCCCCAACCTTGAACCCGTTCTCCCCCTCTTTATTGCTTTACTCTCTCCTCCACCCCGTTCTCCCCCCACCCCCTCCACCACCACAGCTGTAGACACCACTAACCACTCTACAGTTCCCGAGGCCTTCCAGCTGTCCACGGAGCGGCGCGCCCTGGAGCGGGAGATGTTTGAGCGAGCCGCCACGGAGAAGGAGTCGCTGCGGGCCCTCATGGAGGAGCAGCAGAGGAGGCTGGACGAGGAGGCGGCCAAGGAGGAGCTGGCAAGGATGCGCCACGAGCAGGTAAAGAGGAGGTGGCCAGGATGCTACATAAAGCCTGCTTTATACTTCTCTGTTAAGTGCTGTACGCGGACAGGGAATGTCTTCTCTGTACTCTCCTTAAGAGGGGACGGGTGGCGGCGAGTATTGGGGTGAATGTGAAAACATGCTTGTCGGAGATGCCTTTTTACATAACCCATGTTGTGAGAGTGGCATACGTCGAAACGTGATTGGCCCCTGGGTCATGTGACTGTAGATGGTTGAACTGATGCATGTGGTAAATAACCGTCTTACCCATCAGAACACCACGCAGACTACAGCCCTGACGTTCTACGCTCAGGGTTGTTTTGTAGTGTTTCATGAACTGCGCTGTGTGCTACTGTATGCGTTTTTGTGACCCTGAATGAAGTGTTCCTATTAAGTCCCTCCCTCTTGTGTGCGCAGGTGCACAAGGCTCAGCCGGTAAGGAAATACAAACCGGTGGACCTGAAGAAGTCTGAATTGGCGCTCACCATTCCCCAGTCACCAAATTTCTCCAACCGTTTCCACTTGTAACATTTATTTTGTACTTTTTTTTATGCCGCACTACAGTGTGTAGATACATTGCCCTTTTATCCATTATCTAACATGAAACATTTAATAAACATTGTTTTTCCCTAATGTCATGTCGGTGTTGCGTCAATGTGTTTAACTGGTCTTTCTGCTTCAGTTAACCTTATTTTAATAAAATGTCAACCCCACTCTAGTCTTTTACATCTTTAACCACTTGTAAACTAGTGTGGAGAGTTGACAAGTCAGTATGGCCTGCATGCCTCCCTTATCACGCAGTCCCTGGACTGCTGTTTGGGACTATTTCTGGAGCTGGTGCTGGACAGGGGTCGAGATAAGGTCTGGGTTGTTGGAGTCCCCTCTGCTTCGTCTCAGTTGGACCAATGACCCTATTCTCCCTCGATCTGCCCTTTTTACTACTTCTGTTGGACTTAATGCTGTGTTTTAAGGGTGAGAATATGCGAGGGGTGATGTTCTGTTGTAGGTGCTTTCTACATCTACGTTTGGGGAGGTCATAGGCTGTCTTAAGGGTGTACACTTTGAGGATCGAATCACAACCGATAGTGATTTTTGGTTGCAAGGTTTTGGATTTTTTTTTTCTGAACGATGGGTTCCCGACAAGGCCCACTGCCGGACTCCTTGGCGGTTTCAAGATTCGAGACCAAGTTGGACCAGCTGGGCCACAAACTGGACGTGCATTTGGCGAAAGCGGAGGCAACGGCCGGAGCCTGTCCGGTGTGCATGACCTGCTGTAAGCACGTGGAAAGACACCAGGCGATGGGGAGAGCGGTGCAGGCCCAGGCCGAGCTACTCGACAGACTGGAAAGGAGAACCGTGGAGATCCTGGGGTTGCTGGGACGGATGGTGAAAGGTGCGCAGAGAAAGTGTCCGCTACATCAAAAAGTTACGATAAGATCGATAATGTGCTGGGTTCCTAGTTAGTCTATACAAATGCATAGCTGGTAACTATTTTCATTTATCTTCTCAAGATGATCTAAAGACGAAAGACAAGTCCACGCAAACGACCTCCCAGCTGATAGTCCCTGATTCAGCGACCATCACACCAATCTCAAAGACCACGCCCACCGTCAGCAATAGCATCAAGGTGCATCTATGTGAATGTTTAGAACTAATACTCTTGGGACAATTGTTTATTAAAATACATTTACGCTCGTAAGGTTATTTACAATAAATGGAAAACCATACCACAGTGCCATAAAAATGCCTACATTAAACGTTACTATTGTAGTTATAGGCTTACTTTTGTAGAAAGCATTCATAATTAATTTTACTTGGAAACCTACAAGAAATTCTTTTTTTATTTAGGTTCCTGATGTTGTTCATCATCCAGTCAACAAACAGCAGAAGGTCAAGCAACCAGCCCCCATTTTTACTGCCAAGAAAGGTAGACCTACTGTCACTGTGGATTTAATTTGTTTATACTTCTATATGGCCATTCGGTACGTTTAAATGTGCTAGAAACGTAAATGTGTGCCAACTGTTTGCAGAGGTGGAGCAAAGTGAAGTTGCAGTCGTTGGCTCGGGGCTTCAGCAAATCGTGAAGTTGCAGTCATTGGCCACTGGGGGCGGGGCTCCAGCCAATCAGCAGAAGGGCCAATCAGAGAGAGATTCGATACCAACCATGGCGACATCTGCCAGTCTGGAGAAATGTACTGTGGTCGTTGACGAGGTTTGTCATTTGTTTGTGTGCGAAATAAAGAACAAAAACACTCACTAGCATGAATAGAAACAGCATATTCTTGACAAAACACTAGAGGTGACGTTTCTGCAGGGCCCAGTTTCCCGAAAACACCGTTAGCCTACGTGCTTCGTAAAGTTCGTCGTTGCTCGTACGTCTGATGCTCGTACGACGAACTTTACGAACCACGTAGGCTAACGATGCTTTCGGGAAACTGGGCCCTGCAGAAAAGTCACCTGTGTTTTGAGGCAAACAGATGAGCTAATAAGTTATTTTAGGTCCAGTTAACAACCCAGCATACATTTGCAAAGCCAGCTATTAAAATAAAGAAATGGGCATCAAAGGCCATCACGACTCTTTAGGACGAACTTACGACAAATTAACCATTTAAACCTTACACTGTAGGTCTGCCTTAACCTTCCAGGTCCAAAGTGACAGGAAGCTCCCTCTTGCTCGCCAGGAGGCCACCTCCAGTCTTCTTCCCGCCAAAACCACAAACAAATCCGCCATGACGCCTGGCACCAAAGAGGCGGAACCCTCCACCAACCCTCGACCAATAGGAGGAGTCGAACCAAAGAACGGCAGTCAGGTGTCCGGGATGCCACTCAAAACCAAAAATACAGGTGCTCACCCCAAGACCTCAGGAGGCGGGAACACCTTGGCACCACCACCACCACCACCCCAGACGACCACAACCACACTGAGGCTGTCTGTACCCAACCGAATGGACGTGACTCCCGCCCTCCGTCATGTGACCAGCTGTCCGGATTCTCTCCAAAGGTTGTGATGCATACAGATGGAGGCACACACCCACAAAGATACACACAGGCACATACACACAACACAGGTAAAGACGCTCAATAGTGTATTGTAAACCTTTGTATACTGCCCACCTGTGGTGTCATTATAAACAAGGCGGCATTAGAAAACCTACATGGGCCTGTAATGACAGCATGAGGCTGAGAGCTCCTAGAAGCTCCAGTGCAAGCCATATGTGTGTATGCGTAGCATCAACTCTTTGTCGATGCCCATGGTCTCAGGCTCCAGGTGTCGGTGCCCCGGGATGCGGTCCGGCCCACCGAGCCAGGGCCCAGGTGTCCACCTCAGGGGACGAGAGCGCCGCAGCCCGCAGGGTCCGGTCCAGCTGGTGGGGTCCAGATCCGAGTGTCCCCTGCCGCTCAGGACACGCCCGGGCACGGCTCACCGGTCCAGACCTGCCAGAAGGTCATAGGTATGACATGTGATCGCACTGAAGGTCAAAGGTCGGAGCCAAGAGGGGAGGGGAGAGAAGAGGAGAGGGAGGCGAGGCCACGCCGGACCATGATGGATGGGTTTTTTGACTTGCATTGGAACGGTTCAGGGTTCAAACACTTTGTCCTTTGTCCACCAAGGTCAGGGCAGCAGAAGTACTTGCCTTCTTCCGGTAAAGATTCAAATCTCCCTTGACCCCGATCTTGACCCCGAGTGTGTTCTTCATGATGGATGAAGAGTCAGAAGCAGTGTGCAGATTCAGACATGAAACGTCCTCTGTGATTATTTTGAGCCAGCAATGTGGGTTTCACATAAACTACACCAAATTAGTTCAGCTGAGGCGGAGGTAAACATGGCAAAAACAGAGGGGACTTTCCTGCAGTTAGCGTTAGGCGTGTGTGTTTGTGTGTGTCTAAACTTCCTAACTCTCTCTTTCTTTTGAACTATTTCTCATACTCAACTCGCCATCTTCCTCCTCCACTTCCGTCGTCTCTCCAGACGACATGCCCCCCCGGCCAGCCCAGTTCCCCCACCGCTGTGTCTCCCCCAGTCCGGCCCCCATCTCTGACGACTTCCTCATCCACACCTGGGAGGTCCTGGGCAGGTGAGTGGGGGTCTGTGCTGTCCCCTCATGGTCGCATGTACCAGGGTGTGTGATGATGTGTTTGACCCTCATGGCGTGTGTTTGCAGCGGGCGCTTCGGGAAGGTGTACCGCTGTAAGGAGCGCCGGTCCGGACTGATGTTCGCCGCCAAGGTCATCAACACCCGCAACGCCAAGGAGAAGGTGAGACGCAGCCTGAGGGTAGAGACGGGAGGGTCACGTGGTGTTACAGTGACCTGGTTACTCACACACAGGGGGTGGCGGTCTGTGAGTCTGTGTGCGTTTGTGTATGGATGTTTGTCTCTGTGTGGGTGTGGGTGGTTAGGGTGTGTGTGTGTATGTCACTCTATATTCATACATATGTTTGTGTATTTTTATCTGTGTGTGTATATTAATATATATGTGTGTGTATGTCACTATATTCATATATATGTTTGTGTATTTTGTGTATATCACTCTATATTCATACATATGTTTGTGTATTTCTTTCCTGTGTATGTGTATATTAACACATGTGTGTGTGTGTGTATCACTCTATATTCATTCATAGGTTTGTGTATTTTCTTCTGTGTGTATGTGTGTATGAACGCGTGCGCGTGTCCACCACAGGAGATGGCTCTGAACGAGGTGCAGGTGATGAACCAGCTGAGCCACAGCA
>JAOTIX010000047.1:217804-228802 GCA_027123715.1 Gaidropsarus macrophthalmus
ATTCATTTGTGTATTTGTTGATTTCCATTTAGAGTCCCTCTCTTCGTTTTTCTCTTGTACATTAATGAATTTTGTCACGTGGGCTTGATTATACACCTGATCACACACAATCCCAGCAGTGGCAGCTCCATGTATATTAGTGCAATTAACTGCGATTTTGGGCTTTGTGTGCTTTGCAAATTGCCGTTTTTGATGTGTATGACGTGTTTTGTGATCTTATATCAAATGGTTGTTTGATATTGCCAACATTTGTGTTTATTCGAAAAATGCGGACATTTAGGGTCCGCCCTTTGACCCTAATCAAAGAACCACGCAGCAGCAGGCCTGCTTTTTATATTCCAAGTTTATTTCCAAAAACATACAATGTTGCTGTGTCTCATCTATGTATACACCAAGTTGAAGGTGGCAAACATTGGCTCCTGTTACACTGAAACCTCAGCCATAGCCACGTCCCAGCAGGTAAATAAACCACACTGTTGTTATTTGGCCAAAAACCATTTGGTCACTTTAGCAACCCAGAAACTGCAATCACGTTTACCTCCCCAAGTGTTTATTTCATTTCCGTGGCTGGTTTAGTTTTCCTGAAACCAGACTCTGAAACCAAATGAATAAAAGATCGTATTGTGCTGCCTGACCACCCGAGACTTTTCAGGTGCATAAGTGGTGAAAGGCGACATAATATCCGCAACACAGGATCTCTGCGCTGAGATTGAGCGATCACACAGACACAGAAGGAGACTGCAGGAGCCCAGCGAAGAGAGGCAAGATGTTAAAACCCCAGCGGCAAAGCGACTTTACCCGCCACGACTTTCCGCCAGTGTTCGGTGCGCCGTGGTACTGGCACCGGAGCTCTGGTGCCATGGAGAGCACCCGTTGCCTGGCGCAGGTCATCATGGAGATGCAGGACGAAATCAACCACTTGGAGGCCGTTAAGCGGTCACATGGCGAGGGATTCGGACGCACGGAGAACTTTGGAGACCCTCCACGAGAGACGAGAGCCATAGAGGTGGGACTAGAGAACCCCTATGCGAGTCTGAGACGGAATGCGTCTGCGCCAGCCTTAGATGCTCAATACAAAGGTAGGATGCGTAATAATGGCCACAGTAGAACTGGTGTCTGAAATATATACAGTGAAAGGTTTAATGTACTTCAAGCGTTAGTGCCGAATTTTGGACATTGGACCAAATTTCGAAGTGAGCCAGGGTGTTATTTATAACTGGAGACGTTTTCAACACATCTGATGCAGTTCTTCTAGTTGGCCTAGTTCGCCGGTGCGAGGCTAATGCAAAGTGACAGAAAGTGTTAGCCTGCCAATAAAAACAGTCACTCCACAGTACACCCGAGGCAAACGCCAGGCTATCGATATAAATGTCTGTGTTGATGGAAATAAAACTAACCTCGCATCGCATTCCCCCCTAGAGAATACGGTTATGACCGTCCGTCGGTACTCCTTTTCCTCCAACATCATGCCCGGGGTGAACGGAGGAGAGGGGAGCTCCTCCGGCTGGGGCAGGGTGCAGGACGAGGTCAACCAGGGGGGTTCCGCCAGACCTGAGACGGAAACGCACAGCAAGAAGCAAACTCTGCAGGATTTGGTCCATAAGAACAGGTGGGTTTGTGTATCTTCTGAAACATTTATTGAATGTATAACTCCTTTTGAATCCTTGTTTGTGTAGGACTTTTTCCGATTGTCTTGTATTTGAATATTTAGCGGGAGATTAATATAAACACAAATATACCAATTCAAACTGTTGAGAACCACATTCTTGTCATTTGATCATTTCAGGGCCAAGGTAAAAACGGTCACATTCCTACTGCCTGTGGATGACATTTACACCAACAGACCCGTCCTATCCAGACAGCAGGAGGACTCCAGGACCACGGAACTGGACTCTATTACAGAGACAGATTATTGATGAATCAAACAGAGAGTGACCCAGACTTGGTGGAACTCAGAACAGAACAACAACAGCAGCAGTACCATGATAATGGTGCTGGTCTTCATCTGGGTCGCTCTCTGCTGGGGGCCCCCTGTGAGACAGATTTGTATCACCCCTGACCACACACCGCTGACTCTGGTTACTGGTGTGGTTTTCATGCGGTCCTGGCACCGCAGGGCCCTGGAGTCCGGGGCCCTGCGACAGGATCAGGTGACCGGCCCCTTCTCGCTTGACCTGGGGTGTCGTTTGGCCCTCAATCACACGACAGAGACACCCAGGAAGGGCCTGTTTTATCCACATTAGTGGTGGAATTGTTGTGTGCAATATCAGCTGCAGTATTTGTTGTATGTGTTGTTGTTGTTGTTTTTCATTTGTTGTCCTGAATTTCACACCCTTGTGGTTTCAAGAGGTTTGGGAGACGATGGGAGAGTAATTGGATCGGATGAGCTGAGCGCCTTTATTGATATTTCTGTTATTTCTGATGTAATGTGTGGACAAGATGTTCAGTAATACAGTATTATTTTGGAGAGGATGGGTGTGGTTGAATTCAGGGGGTCCATGTCATCAACACAAGGATGGAAATATCCAAAGCCCGTTTAGTTTCAGCGTTTTTATTGATTGCATGTAAAAAGAAATCATAAAATTCAAATACTGTAAGTGGTGGTTTTAAACAATAATAATCTTTTTTATTCAATACATGGAAGATAAACTTGGAAGTCCATCAAACAAAATAGGCTTAATGCGTTGAAATGTACAAAAACTAAGTCCAAAGGAGGATGATGTTGCCGGGAACAACCAGAGGGGCTGAAGGTAACTGACATCACCCACCCATCAGTGTGACGGTAACCCAATCCCTGGGTGTTTGTCTCAGCTCACAGAACCACACAAACCCCGGTCGGGCTGGGTCTGCCTCGAATGTTGGGAGGCGGTTCCAGCTGCTCTCCGCCACCACGACCATGTGCTCCATCTACTCCCGCCAATCCCTCCTCTCTGCTCCTCATCCTTGTCTCCGATTGGCCGAAGCGCTCCAGCTGTGTTGCGGTGGCGTCTCCGAGCTTGCGGAGCGACCTGTCCTCAGACTGGCCGTCCGCGTGGAGACTCCCGTAGCTCTCCGAGCCCCGGTCTACCATAGCAGGGCAGAATGGCGGCGGCGTACGGATGTTGGGAGGAACATTTCTTAAAGGAACACGCCACCGTTTTTCCATACTGAACTATGGTCTTCCCTGATCATAGACGAGTTGATACATACGTCGCTCGCCTTCGTGTGTGCACTCAATGGCTCTACTTTGCTAGCATTTAGCTTGACCCATTACATTCCTATGGCTCCAAACGGGGGTGAAGTTAGAAGCGACCAGAGACCGTATTTAAATAGGGAAAATGTGGAAGTGCTTGGTCACTTCTAACTTCACCCGTTTGGATCCGTAGGAATGTAATGGGCCAAGCTAAATGCTAGCAAAGTAGCGCCACATGCCAGAAAGATTGAGTGCACGCACAAAGGCGAGAGAGGTATATGCATCTAAGATCAGGGAAGAACATGGTGTATATGGAAAAACGGTGTGTTCCTTTAAGCTTCAGAAAAACCAAAGCTATTCATAAAAATGTGATCATCTTTTTAAAGCAACTAGGAAGGCCAGGTTGGGTACTCTCCAACAGGGACAGACCTGGTACACTACGTCCTTGTAGGGACGACTCCCCAGGTGTCCGTGCGGACTCCTCCCCCGGGCCAGAGAGACCAATGAGGTCTTGATCGCTGGCTGCCAGGTTCCTCTGCAGGAAGTAGGTGGTCATCCGGCCTTTCCCCTTCACCTCGATCTCCCCTCGCTCCTGCAACGCGAAGCCCTTGTCCTTCAGAGCCCTGGACCCAGGGAGAGCCGAGAACAGACTGAGGTTCAAGGTTGGTTCAGGTTGAATCTGTTTAACAAGCAATCTAGAAGTCTGTTTGTGTTACAGTGGTTCATTATGAAGCTCATTAGGAAACTCTTTGTTTATACAGGATCTTAATGGGAGTCTTAAAGGCATTCAGAGTTGGCTGTGGACTCGTGTTGGTAATGTAGCGGTAATATGTTGGTAATGTGCTAATGCGGTGGTAATGCTGTGGTGTCTGTGTGTAGGTGGCTCACTCATAGACACTGGAGCTGACGTGGATCTTGTTGGGCAAGCCGTGGCTCTCCATGCGGGAGGCAGTGTTGACGGTGTCTCCGAACAGACAGTAGCGTGGCATCTTCTCCCCCACCACGCCCGCCAGAACCGGCCCGCTGTGGAGCCCCACGCGGATCTGCAGTACGATGCGTCGGGTTAGAATACAAAAAAATACAATTTATTGGCTTAGAGAAGAACATTCTAGAAGAAGAAAACTACCAGTAATGCTAAATCAACCAACGACCATGTCCTGACCTCAACATGGCTGTTGAGGTGAGGGCTGCCATGTTGTGAGGTGAGGACGGCCATGTTGGGTGGCTCACCTGTATGGGTACGCCTGTAATGGGGTTGATGACCTCGTTGACAGCCAGCATCATTCCCAGAGCAAAGTTGCCCACCCTCTCGGCATGGCTGGAGACCGGCACAGGAACCCCACCCACCACCATGTAGGCATCCCCTATGGTCTCCACCTGCGGAGGACCACCGCCATGGAAGAATGTAATGATTCCGTTTTAATTCCAGTTTTTTTGTAATGAAATCGTTTTGATTCCATCCCATTGTTGGACATGTTCCTCTGAGCTCAGTCTTTGGGGCAGGGGTCAGACTCGCCTTGTAGACGTTGTGCAGGGTGGTGAGGCGGTCAAAGCGCAGGTACATGGAGTTCAGCATAGACACGATGCGGATGGGCTCACACTGGGAGCAGATGTCGGTGAAGGTGACCACGTCGCTGAACAATATGGTGCACTCCTTAAACTCTCCTGCACCGTTGAAACATTAATATCAGTATCAGGCTGTACTTTATGGCCCATACACCATGGCCAACTCTACATTCAACACTGCACACTTCATCGGTTCCCATTTGATTTTGACAGGGTTGTACTTCAGTAGCCTTTCATGCTTGTGCATGACATGACAAATGCAATTGGAAATCTGGACTGGTCTTGCCCCCTACAGGGGCTGACTGCTACCCACCTGCCTCCACGGTCTTGCCCTCTTTCAGCAGGTTGGCCACATGCTTGGGCAACATGGCATAGAGCAGGTTCTCCGTCTTGGTCCTCTCCTCCTCCAGGTGCTGGGACAGGAGGCGGAGCTCCTCCTTCTTCCTCTCCAGCTGATTGGACAGCTCCATCTCGGCCAGCCGCTGCTGGTTGAGCAGGATGAGGTCGCGGGTCACGTCGTGCGGAGCGATGTCTGAGATGTGCATGTGTCTCTCCTCGAGCTCCTGGAGGCTCCTCAGGAGAGGAGAAGCTTGGTACAGCATGCAGCTCAGGGAGGACATCCAGATCATCTGACCTGCAGACGGACACAAAGACCCGTCATTGGCAATGAGCTCCAATGTGACACTTAAAATACCAACCCACACAGGTGTCAGACCACGGCTCTAGCGACCACACCATCGTTACAGGTGTACCCCGCAAATGAAAGAAGAAAACCCCACCTCTGAGCTGCAGCATGGGCCTGTCCCTCCAAGCCTCAGGCATCATCTCCCGGCAGGTCTGCAGGACAAAGTGGCTGTTGATGAACTTGCGGATGCTGGAGATGGTGAAGGTGACCTCTGGGTGCACGATGATGAAGTACTGGTCCAGGTGGATGTTCATGGTCTGGAGCCCCGGCACGACTCTCTGCAGGTTCACCCCGGCTTGTCGCACCAGCAGCTGGTGAGCAAAACCCTGATCCATTCCATTCAAGCCATCAAGGTAATCTTTGCAACAGTGAACCATGGTGAGGTTTCTGGGTACCTGCTCATCAAAGATGATGTGGTAGGGGAAGACATTGCAGAAGGTCTTCAGATCGATGTGAAGCTCTTCTGGGTAGACTGGCTCAAACCCTCTCAACAGCTTCCCTGTACGACCACACACGTTCCCATCACTGAACCGTCAGGAGCATCTGAAGCTCTGGGTTCCTTCAGGCATATGAGAGAACTTGTGGCGCATTTAAAGGCCTACCTTTACCCTGGTGAACAAGCCCTCGGATTGTCTCCCAGTGACTCCTATGCACAGAGAAGCTCAAACCACCCTTTTCTCCTGTCGGTTTCTTGTAGGAAAACATACAAATATGGTCAAAGGTCTGTGTATGGAATGGTTTACAGTATGGAAGCCTTACTAGTACTACGGAACATTGCGGAACACTGCTTTAATAACATCATCATAAGAAGAACTGTGTGAAGGCTTTCATTTTCGTAGCTTCACCTGCTGTGGATCTTCTACTGTATTGATCCGTGTCACATGGTCTCCTTCAGTCCGGGGCTCGAGACAGTGCGGAGAGGCACCCTGGTCCCGGCCCCCTGCTGGGTCAGGCCCCGCCGGCCTCTGGGTGACGAGGAACACCACAAGCTCCTTCTTTCCGGTCCTCTCCAGCTCCTGCTGCTGGTTGACGATCTCCATGGTGATCTCACTTTGGAAGAAGTCTCTGGCCACCGCCCCGATGATGCCTGCTGGGCAGACTCTTGCTGTCACCTTGCCCAGCAATACACGCCTTTCCACCTTTTATCGTGATTACCTGTACAGGTGCTCAGCAACACACGCCTTCCCACCTTGTATGGTATCACCTGGACAGGTGATGTACAGGTGTACCTGCGCATGGATGGTTATCACCTGTACATGCAGGTGGTATGTCACTCATCACCTGTACAGGTGGTATGTCACTCTTGCCGTTCTTAAAAACGTGAGAGCCCTGGTATATAATTTTATTAGCAACTTGTAGAAATGGTAATTAGTATAACGAGTCAATCAGTATGGATGTTCTCGGTAAAAGGGGGGTTCTGCTCACCAGGCACGATGTGGCAGAGCCCCCGGCGGTCAGAGTAGTAGTGGAGGAACATCGAGCCCTCAGGATTCCTCTCCACTCGAAAGGAAGGGGCATTTATTTCCTGCAAGGGAGCCACATGTGCACGGATAAATTCACAAGCTTAGACCTAGTGACGGACAGTCACGGAGCTCGCGACCGTAGATGTACAATAGGAGAACGAGTGCAGGGAGAACCTTGTAAGAAAGGGCCAGGTAGCTGTGAAGTGCGTCCAGATTCTCAATGAACTCTAACAGGTTCCCTCCAAGAGTGCGCAGCATGTGGTCGTGGCCAGAGCGCTTACAGAAATCAAAGAATTACTCTCCAAACAACTTCAATACCACCTCTGCTTTCACGTCTAGCAAACAAATAAATACATGTCAGTATCATTTCTACGCAGCATTTGTTTTCTAATAAACGTGTTTATTCCATACGTTACCCAAAAGTTTGCAGGCCTCAGTCACCAGCCGCATCGTGATTTCATCTGCATAGACTTCATACGTCATGTAAGAGTCTTGGACTTCAGCCGCATCCCTATGGTCATTGTTATTTTGAAAATGATATGATATTACATGCAAGTATGAGTATGGAAGCCCATTCCCCCAATAAATACCGCATTGTAAGTCATAACTATGAGATAAAAAGTCGAAATTATGACTAAGTCTGATGACTAAGTCATAAATAAATAATTGTTACTTTTTATCTCATAATTCTGACTTACATGGGCATGACTTCCTACAATTATTTGTATTTACTGGCGGGAATGGGCTTTCATACAACAGATATAAAAATACAATTCATCAAGTGAAACATGGAACACACCTAAGTCTGATCCACGTCGCCTCGCCAAACGTGTCCACTATCAGAGTTCTCAAACAGGTGTTGATAAAACCATACTGAAGGAGAGAAACACGTTATGTGTTAGTCCAAGGATTGTCAGAGGCAATTGTTATGTAGGCAATGTGCAATTTGTATCATGTACAGGATAGATCAATCACTTCATATCGGAGTAACAAAACAATTGTAATAAATTAAAATAATTTGCTGCGCATAACAGCCTACCATCTCAATACGCCACAAGTCTGCGGGCCACTCATTTAAAATCCATCTTTTTCGTTCAACTTGTCGACCTTGCTCCAGGTTATTCAGAGAAAATCGTTTAACCGCAATATATATCCACTGGTAAAATCCAGAATTATCCCATAGTCGACAATTTAAAACAATGCTCTAATTTGGAGGAAAACGTATCTAGTAGGCTATCTGCAATAGGCCAACTGAGAAAAGATGCTGTAAAATTTTCTGAATCCCGAGCTGGAAGAATTAACCGCTGCTCCTCCGTGCCTCAGGCACGATGCGCCGGGGGGCCCGGGGGGCCCCCCGGTAAATACACCATTAATGCTAGTCTATCGATATCTTTTAATAAATGTGATATTGCAATTTTGCATGCACAAAAAATACATAGTTCACGTGTAAATAATGATTATCGAGTCAATAATTAGATAAATTGGACATGAAGGTGATCAATGTATTTTTTATTGTTCATACGGAGAGTTTACACTTTAATGAATGTCAAACAATTCACATAATTATTGCTTAACATTTGTAATGTAGGTCAATGTACATGAAGCACCTTTTTCTGTGTTCCTTATAGGCTAAAACAAAGGTAAAACATTTTTTGGTATTGAAGAAGACTAATAAATACGTTTCCATGGGGCTATACGAAACACAGAATGTGTAAATACAGTACATAGGTATTCAAAAGCGTGAAAAAAGCAACGAAAGCGTAATCAAAACGTTGTCAGGTCAATTATCAACGCCATTCGCAATCAAACATACATGTCCATCTACTGGTCGGAAAGTAGAACTGCATCATTTAAAATGTAAAACCAAATATCGTGAAGTACACTGCAGAACGATTCATAGAATAAAATATGCTGAAAAACAAATAAAAATGCTGAAAAACAAAAAAATAGCCTATAAGTCTTGTCATTGGTCAATGCAGATTCCTTCATTGAGCTGCTTTAGCTGACCATAGCAGGTAATTCATTGTAAAATACAACTAAATTGTAAGCTGCAGGTAGGTGTACTCGGTAAAACACGAGGTCGGCAAATGGTCCCCCCTTAGGTCCGTAAAGATGTCTGCAGGGCCCTCATGTCTTTGAGCAGCGTTAGGTTGCCCTTGATGCGCTCGCATGCGGCAGAACTGCGACCTCTGGTGGTCACGGCGGTCATCGCCTCACCCCTCCGCCCTCTCTGCCTGGCCTTACCGCTGTGTGAACGTCGCAGCTTCTTCATCTACAGAAGGGAATACAGAGATAAGTCGTGGAAAGACGTTACAACGGAAAATTCCTGAATGATGCGAAAGGCTGAATGATGCGAAAGGTGAAAGGTGCGTATAGGTACCAGTTTTTTGTGCTTGTGGAGCTTCCCTATCTGCTCGCCCTTTCGCTTCATCTTCAGCAGCAACTTCTCCTGATCCCTCAGGATGTCGCTCCTCTCGCGGTCGGACACGCCCACCTCAATCCGCCTCAGCAGCTCGTTCTGCTCCCTGGAGCGTGGGTGAACCAAACAGTTAAAGGGGAACTCCTGTGCAAAATGGTTCTGGGATATGTTTAGTATGATAACGACTTTGAACGTTTGATATAGAGCAAAATAAATCAGCGTAGCTATTTTTATCCCATTCTACCAAAATGCGAATACGTTAGCGCTTGGGGGTATCGAGTCATGTCAAAAAGAAATCACTTTTTTTAAACCACTTACAAGGCTAGAAGTATAGCCTGACTTCTAGCCTTGTACACTTACAAAGTTGTCAATGACTCGTTGTATATGTTAAGACCCTCATTATACTACCAAAGAAGTGTCAGGCTACAGCTATATATATATCCCGGAACCATTTTACACTGGAGTTCCCCTTTAATTATGGTTCCGCTCCCAACATTCACCGCTGCACCCGCTTACACTCACAGGCTCATGAGACGCAGCTCCTCCTGCAGGGCGAGCACCAACTCCGACAGCTCCTCCTCACTCGTGGACTCCGAGGAGGAGGAGGAGGAAGAGGAGGGGAGGTGGTGGTCCGGGGGTCTGCCCTGGGAGGAGGCGGGGTGTGACAGCACCCTGCTGTTGCACAGCTGGGGCTGGTGTTGCTTCAGGAGGGACAGAACCGCCTGCACGTTGGCCCGCACTGAGTGGCTGCACCCTACCGACTGGTGGAACGATGACGGGAACAATGCACAAAAAAACATTGCTCTCGTCAAACAAGAAAAAATGTATTGAGTCAGGTTATAGCAATGTTGCTAGTTTCTGCCTGTAGTCCCTGGGCAGCTACAGACGAAAGAACGACAATATTAAAATCGTTGAGAAATTACAGAATAAAAAAATTATGTGATGGCCATAGTATTTTAAAAGTAGACAAAGCAAACTGACAGAAACAGGGAACAAGAGCACCAGGTCATGGAAATGCACAACAGAGCTTAGCCCAACAGCACACACTCTCTCCCCCACCTTCTTCACACATTCAATCACAAGGGTTAGTGTTGAAACACAAGCACATACAGAGACAACAGTGAGGGACGGGGGAGCAGAGTGGTATAGCGTGAGAAGGATTTAAGGCAGGCCACGCGGACAGGGTGAGAGGGCAGCAAACGGGTGATCACAGAGGCGGTTGAGACGACAGATCCGAGAGGACACTGTCGACAAGTGGGGAGTTGGAGGGAGACAAGAATCTTGAGTCAAAAGCCAACAGTATAACAATGTTGCAGCGAGTGAGGGAGAGGCTTTGTTGATGGCACCTGGTTGATGACACCTGGCATTCGTAAACGGCTGGAAGGCAGTACAGGGTGAAGACAGCTCCGAAAACAGATCAGAGAGGAGCAGAGACTGAGCAGTCAGTCAGCAGAGGGTGGGGACAAGAATTTGAAGTCAAAAGCCAACAGAAGTATAACAAAGTACGAGAGCGAGGCTCTGTTCATACCTGGCATTGTTATACCATCAGCCTTTGACTACAGAGTCTTGTCCCTCCCCTCTGCTGCAGTCAGTGACATGTGTCACGGGCTGGGTGATATAACAATAACAAAATGTATCTCGATCGACACGTAATCAATATCAATAGAAAATGCGTTTGATACGTTTTGATATA
>JAOTIX010000047.1:300474-310643 GCA_027123715.1 Gaidropsarus macrophthalmus
CACACACACACACACACACACACACACACACACACACACACACACACACACACACACACACACACACACACACGGACTCCCTGATTCCAAGTCCAGATCCACAGCATCATCCTTAGTGTCATGGTTCAGATAGAGCACATCCAATCATTCATAAACACGCCACACGCATTCTTGGTTTGAAAAAAGAAGGTCCAAAACATTCTTCGGGACCCGTGTCTGAACAACGTCAACATGTGAAAAAAACAGTCTGAATCTAACGCTGTTGGGCGCCTCCATGAGGGACTTTGCCGGGTTGGCTAATCCGGCACGACCCTGGCAGTCTGGAGAGAGGGAACCGTAAGTGCACCGCGAGCAAGCCAACGGAGACATGCACGTACGCATGCACGTGAAGGGGGGGGAACGTGGCGAGAACACACTCAAAGTAAGAAACGCACAATGTCACTTGGGTGTCTTGGCAATGAAACTTAAAGTAAAGCTATTTGTTTGAACACTGTAGAGCGACTTGTAAAAACGGTGAGTAAAACATTCTGTGTACGTTACGGTTCATTCGCTCTCTCACACACGCACACGCACGCAGACGCACGCACGCACACACACAGACAGTCTTTGGAATGTAATTCATTGTCTTGTCGATGTCAGCTTGAGTATTGCAACAGAAGCGGTACGTACTGCATGTGTACACGACTTTACAGAGAGAGGGAAAAGGAAGTGGATACCAACATTTCAAATTAAAAGTCTTTGTGCATTATGTTCCTGTGCACACTCCCACACCCCCCCCCCATTCATTAGTGTTGTGTCAGAAAATCCAAGCCCACACACACACACACACACACACACACTTGGCAGAACCAAGAAGAGGAAAAAAGAGGAAGAGATCTAACATTGTAGTGTAGAAAAGACAGGTGTTACCTCCAGACATTAGTAGTTGAAAACAGAGCAGCCGGAGACCTGGGCAGTTTATAAAAAGCAGAGTATGGTTTTTGTATTACAACGAGTCACTGAGGCCTCATGGAACAGCAGGGCGTCCTGTGGAGCGCACCCTGCCAGCGGGCTGCAGGACAGGGGAGGGTGGGGTGGGTGAGGTGGGAGGAGAATCCGAAGGAGGCGCAGTGGGCGCTGTGGTCCAACTGTGGAGCCAGAAACACACAGAGTATGGTTCAACAGTCTGGGGGCAGTCCGCCACCGCTGAGGCATTCAGAGGACAGCTTTCATCACAAGGGAGCTAGCTGTGTGAGGGGAGGAACAATGGCAGCTAACAATAATGAACATCACAATGATAGCCCAGAGCTGCACCTGTACTTGTGTTTCTAAAAAATGAATAAAAAAAAAAACGGACCGGGGACCGAGCCCAGCCCTCCTAATCCCACATCACAGACACATCAAGACAACCACAGGCCTGTCTGAGACACCGGTCCCGTCTCCCAGATTGGTCTCACCCCACAGCCCCGTCTAACCCCATATCCATGTCTCACCCCATATCCATGTCTCACCCCACAGCCCCGTCTCCCACACTGGTCTCACCCCACAGCCCTGTCTTACCCCACAGCGCTGTCTCCCACACTGGTCTCACCCCACAGCCCCGTCTAACCCCATATCCATGTCTCACCCCACAGCCCTGTCTCCCATACTGGTCTCACCCCACAGCCCTGTCTAACCCCATATCCATGTCTCACCCCACAGCCCTGTCTCCCATACTGGTCTCACCCCACAGCCCTGTCTCCCATACTGGTCTCACCCCACAGCCCTGTCTCCCATACTGGCTTCACCCCACAGCCCCCCCACCGTCTCACCTGTCTCCAGCACGGCGCCGGGCGGCGTGCCGCTGCTAGACGAAGATCTTGGCGAGGGCGTCTGCCCCGGCGCTGGCGATGAAGGGCTGCGTGGGGTGGAAGGCCACGTCGTGGATGGCCTCGTCGTGCTTCTTCCTGTGAGCCGTGATCTCCTGCACGCACGTCCTGTTGTCCAGCATCCACAGGCGCACCGAGCAGTCGTGGCCTGCAGGGGGGCGGCAGAGTGCGTTACAGCACGCAGCCTCGCTTAAAGGCTGCATCAGCGGTTCTGCTGTTTGTTTGTTTACTACTACCATTTGTTTTTTTGTGTGTACGATCTCGGAGCATAGGCTGCCTACAGACACGCGGTTACGGCCTAGAACATTTAAGGTGTGACTTAAAAGGTTGTATCAATGATTTTACAGCAAGAAAACGAGTCTCTGTAGGCAGCCTATGCTCCGACTGGTTTGGAGTGGCTGGTAGTAACATTTGTTTTCGTTTTGTGGTAGAGCATAGGCTGCCTACAGAGATGCTTTTTTTTGATGGCCTGCTTATGGGGTGGGCAGATAGCAGATCATGAGGAAAGATCAGATGAATGTGATCATTTATGATTCGGCCTAGAATCGCTGATACAACCTTTAAATACCATACCATACCAACTTTATTTATAAGCGCTTTAACACAGCCACAGCTGACACAAAGCGCTGCACACTACAAAAAGACAGAGGCATACAATCCAAAACAAAGAATAAACTAACAACAACAACAACAGCAACAGCCTGTCTGACATGCAAAGGCAGTTGTTCCACAAGCTACGTGCAGTGACAGAAAATGCTCTCTCCCCTCTGATCTCCCGGTGATTTCTTTATTTCCAGAAGTAGCTGGTCGGATGACCTGAGAGCCCGGGTAGGAGTATACTGGTGGAGCAGCTCAGAGAGGTAAGGCAGGGCAAGACCATTTAAGGATTTAAGGATTTAAAAACAAATCTAAGAATTTCAAAGTGAACCCTAAAATACACAGGCAGCCAGTGGAGTGAAGCCAGAATCGGTGTAATGTGCTCTTGTTTAGTTCCTCCAGTTAAGAGACGTGCAGCCACATTCTGAACCAATGGGAGACGTGAGAGAGATGACTGGGTGACTCCAACGTAGAGTGCATTACAGTAACCCAGCCGAGATGTGATAAAGGCATGGATTACTGTGTCAAAGTCCTGCCTTGAAATGAAAGGTTTCACCTCTGCCAGCCGCCTGGGGTGAAAAAAGCTGGGCTTTACAACTGCACCAATTTGACTGTCCAATTCAAAAGCGCTGTCCATCGTAAAACCCAAATTTGTGACCAGGTCCACTGGGGGAGACCCACAGGAGGTACTGGGTCCAAACACCAACACTTTTTAAATAACACGACTGCTTTGGGTTTATTTTTAACCTTGCAACTCAAATCTTTTATTGTGGTTTTCTTTCATTGCGCTTATGATCTTTGAAGATTTACCAGCACCCTGACATTCAAAACGACAATGGGGTTAAGTGAGGAATGAGAAGAATCATATAGTATCAAGCATAATAAGTATTAAAAAGGTCAAACTATTTAAGTGACTGTGAGAATGTGCTCTCGTGCGAGTGTGTATCTGACCCATGTTGGATCCAGTAGTGCGATCCGTGAGGTGTAAAGAGAGTCCGCTACTCACTGCCAGAGATGAGGTAAGTGCCCTTGGGGTCTGTGGTGAGACAGGTGACCGCATCCAGGTGAGCCACCATGGAGTGAACCACTTTACCTGTACAAAACCGCCACACACACAGTCTTTAAATAATGCCGCCACTTTAAAAAAGAAAAAGATATCCCCGTCCTTGTCGTCATGGCGACTCACCGCTCTTGTTGTCCAGGAAGCGGATGGTGCGGTTCTCGTGGGCCGTGATGGACAGGGGCTCGGAGGGGTGGCTGACCACGCGGTGGATCAGCCCGCTCCCTGGGGAACAGAAACACGAGGTCAGCCGCTGCTCGGACATCGCTCATGACGGAAAAGGCGCTAGGCTAACGGCGTGGGAGGGATCTCAAAGGTGGTGGTGGGGGCCCTCACCGTCCTGGGTCTGGGTCTCCAGGCCCATGATGCTCTGCTCCGTGCTGAGGTCGTACAGCAGCGTGTCTCCGCAGTCGAAGGACACCACCACCTGGTTGGGGTCGGAGGTCACGAAGGCCACCGAGGTGGGGGTGCCGCGTTCTGGTGGAGGAAAAAAAACAAAAATAAACAATTTAGAAAAAGGAATCTAGTCAAATGAACTGCATTACTCCATACAGAGACGCAACAGTTACCTTTCTCCTTGTTGAGCACCGACAGGCAGGGGCTGGAGCTCTGGGGGTCCCACACGCGCACGCTGCCGTCGGCCGAGCAGGAGGCCAGGCGCTGGTGGGCCGCCGAGTAGGCCAGACCCCACACACTGTCCTCGTGGCCCGCCAGAACGCTGCTCTCGATGCCCGGGTCTGGGGCACACGCGCACGCACGCACACACACACACACACACACACGCACACACACACACACACACGCACACACACACACACACACACACACAAATTAAAACTGTTTGAAGTCCATCAAATGGGTCAAAGATTCCTTGCCTGTGCAAAAACCTGTGAAAAAGCTTGAAGTAATGCATTTAATACAACTAATCTAATGTACATATCATGCAAAGCTGTGTTGTATGCTTGTGATACAGCATGGGATTGTCCCTACTGAGCAGGCCCGGTTCTACGGGGCTGCATAAGCATGGATTGCACCCCCTAAAAAATTGTTTGCGCCCTCAATTGAAAAAAGTGAATATTAATTAATTTTGTTAAAAAAAAAATATAATTTTAAATATATAAATATGATACAATTTATAAAATACTTGCTCACAAAACTGTGACATTGTGACAATTTCCATTGAATACCGTTGTTTGCTGCATTTATTTTGTTCAGTAAACCGATAAGAATTTTATTATTAGTGTGGCTGAGGGTTAGTGTCATTGTTTTGGTTTTCCCTCCACAGACCTCCAGACCCGCGGGGGCGCTAGAGATCACGTGGCATTGAGTGCTGACGTCAGTCTCAAGCAACCCGAGTCGGCGACTCCGCAACTGGTTTTTTTATTGTTATGAAACTAGGGTCGTTGAGCATGAGCACATTTAAAGAGCTCAGAATGGGTTTGGAGTGTTCTCTGAAGGAGATATTCAGGGTCACGGTGAGCGACATCCTGGACAGCGTGGAGGGGAGCTTGTCGGACCATCAGAGAAAAATACAACGAATTGAATTTGAAAACGCCGTCCTGAGACGAATGTTGTTTCAAAGCAACAACCGCGAGAGTACACCAGCAGGTAGTTTAGTGAGAAAAAGCTCATGTTGTTGAAAGTATCAAGCTTTAAAACCTACGAATATGCAAGATCACACGGCATTTACATTTTAATTGTATATTTTTGGAGCATTCTATAATATAATCTTTCTATAATGTTACAGTTATAGACTGGTGTTTTACAAGTGGTGAATGTGTTTCCACAGACACTGGTGATAATGAGGAGGTCATGACGTACACCTCATGCACCATGACGTCACAGAACACCATAAAGTTTGACGAAATCAAAGTGGACCCCGGCCATAACGTTAAAACAAAACCCGTCCCGGAGTCCAGCCACGCTACAGATCTGTCCAAGCCCCCAGCCCCAGTCCAGCTGACAAGGAGATCCATGATGCCCGGCGTTCCCGGTGGAGCTCACGGTGGTTCAGACGTAACCGATGGCAGTCATGACACGCATACACCTCAACCTCCGATCTCCGACCTCCAGCAGGACTGCGGTGGAGGTAGAGAGGAGGAGGCGGGCCTCCCTGTGATAGTGGAGGTTTACTCCATCAAGGCAGAAACAAACGGCCTCGATGACGAACACCGAACGGCAGACGCCGCGGCGCGCTCGACGGACACGGCGACGCTAAAACCCAGCAGTATCGCTGAGGCGTCGCCCCCAGTCACCGGGGACAGCGCCCCCGCCCCCGCCCCCGCTCCCATTCCGCTCCCGGAGAGCAGCCGCCCTGCCCCTCCCCGGGGCACCGGCGGCCTCGAGGCGGGTGCTAAGGGCGGCGACGTCAACAGCCACACATGCGCCTCCTGCGGGAAATGGTTCCGCCGTGCCGACCTGCTCCGGTCTCACGGGTGCCTGCTGCTCGCCAAGGCCTACGCACACCCCAGCCAGCAGCGTACACACACGGGCGAGCGGCCGTACTCATGCACGTACTGCGGCAAGTGTTTCAAAAAACGCTGCCTGCTGACGGCGCACCAGCGCACACACACCGGGGAGCGGCCGTACTGCTGCGGTGCGTGCGGCAAGACGTTCAGCAACATGGGAAGCCTGCGCGTTCACGAGCGCCTCCACACCGGGGAGTGGCCGTACGGCTGCGCGCAGTGCGGCAAGCACTTCAACGGCCCGGGAGACCTGAAGGCGCACACCCGCGTGCACACGGGGGAGCGGCCATACAGCTGCGGTACGTGCGGCAAGGCGTTCATTATCGCGGCAACCCTCCGCAACCACGAGCGCATCCACACCGGGGAGCGGCCGTACGGCTGCAGTACGTGCGGCAAGACGTTCATTCGCATGGGAAACCTGCGCAACCACGAGCACATCCACACCGGGGAGCGGCCGTATTGCTGCTCCCTCTGCCCCAAAACTTTCAGCCGCGCCGGCCACCTGAAGAATCACGCGCTGGTGCACACCAGGTACCTACGCAGACCGCTCGGCCCTCCAGAAGCATCTGCGGACGCAGTGGGGGCAGTGAAGGAGGGGGACTCAAATCCGTGACCCGGACCAGGGCTCCTGAGTTAAATGGTCGCAATTTGTGACCAAAATGTGAGAGTGAACTGAATTTTACATCTGGTTGCACATGCGCGACCAGTAAATGTACAGCTTTTAAAAAATGTTTTAACAAGTTACATGTGGAAGGGGCTGGTCAATGAATCAATGAGTCTTTTGCCTTCTGGTGAGTGTGAGAAGGACAGGGAATGGTGCCAGCGCCTGTTTGCACCCTCAATTGAAAAAAGGAGCGAGTGAAACCTTTTTTTATAAATATGATAAAAATAATAAAATACTCACAAAACATTTGTGACAATTTCCATTGAATACCATTGTTTGCTGCATTCATTTTGTTCACTAAACTGATAAGAACGTTGTTATTATTATTATTATGACAGGTGCGTGTGAACTGCACCCCGGCCGGTGGCCGGCGTTGTGTGCAAACATACAATAACACATTCTCACTCCCAACTCGTCAGAGTCCGCATTTTCGCCACTATTTGACAAGTTGGGTACCCTTTAAGCGTCATTTCTCAACGTGCATGGTAGAACTCAAGTGACGAAAATGCTGTTTGCGTCGATATCTGACAAGTTGGCAGTGAGAACGTGTTGGGTTAGGGTTAGAATTTCGGGCTTTCAACGCAGCACAGCATGGTCACCGCACAGTAAATGTTTTTGTCCCAACATGTCAGTAGAACTACCCAGAAGTGCTTGTTTATCTACTGGTAGAAAGGCCTGTGTAAAAAGCGAAGTCTGAACTGAAGCTGGGTAGGGTTTTAGTATAGGACTGCTGCACCCCCTGTAATCTCAGATGCACCCCAAGGCATTCTGTTATGGAAGCGGGCCTGCTATTGAGTCCCTGAGGACTAGAGTACCGTAGTTGTCGTAGGGGTCCACGTTGAGGTCCGGGATCTTCCAACAGCGGACGGTCCCATCCAGCCCTCCACTGTAGCAGGACTCCCCGTCCGGACTCATGGCCAGAGACAGCACCGCCCCACTACACAGAGAGAGAGCGAGAGAGAGTCACAGCAGCTTATATACAAGGAACCAATTGAGAATGAAATATATATAGAGAAATGTATGGACTAAACAGACTATGGAAAATATAGTCAAATTACTGTCAAATGTACAAAATGAAAAGTAAACGTCTATATTATTATAGTGATATGACATGATGCATGATATTTACAATATGGTCCAGGGCCTCACCTGTGCGCTCTGAACGTGTAGATGGGTTCAACATCCAGAGCTGCGTTCCTGTGAGTGGAGACAAACAGACAATGATTTGGTTGGGATATTCCAGCAGAGCTACAGAGGGTCTCAGACCACCTGCTGAGAGACTGCAGAGGACGGCTAGGGACCCGACATGTGCAGACCACCTCCCCCACTCTCCCTGGAGAATGCAAAAACACCCCATGTCTAACACTGCATGATCTGTGTCTTAATCTGATTAATATTACATTCTTTGGTTCATTTAAAGAACCCCAAAAAAATCACCATCCCATCAAGTGATAAATAAACACATTCCTCTGTTCTCCTAAAACAGGGGGAATATTTATACAATATTCAGCGATGACGCTATGAAACATCTAATGGCCTAAACCAGGGGTTCTCAACCAGTGGGTCGCGCAATACAGGCTGGGAGAAAAATAAATACATTAGTCGTTGGGCTATCATAACACACAAAAAATCAACGACAATACAGGGGGTAGAATTTTGAGCCTTTTGGGACACTTAAACACTTTGTTAAGTCCCAATATATATGCGTCCACTAGGGTTGCCAACTTTGTCACAAGGAAATAAGGGCCAAAACGTGGCGCCAACAGCAATGAACCAGCTTTGGAAGGTGCCCCATCAGTGATACCTCATCAATATGAGCCTGGCTTAATAATAATAACAACTACATCATAAGAAGGGTTCTGCGCAGTGGTTCCTACTTCTTGGAGTGCATGGCCTTGTTGAGGTTCCACAGCTTCAGGGTTCCGTCCTCCGAGGCCGTGAGCAGCACCGCCTGGCTGGGGTGAAAGGTCAGCCCGCGGATGGCGTCGAAGTGGCTGCGCAGCGTGAAGCGGGGGTTCCACGTCTTCTTGAACTCCTCCCGGTTGTCCTGCATCTAACAAGACCGCACCGTCACACAGCGGACCGGTTCCATGTGACCTGAGGGTTCGCAATGACGACGGGCGGAACACAACACAGCTGATGCAGACGGGCACTCACGTCCATGGACAGATCGTTGTCATTGGCAACGGTGAGGTCCGCCAGCTCGCCCAGGTTCATGTCCCCGCCTCCCACGGCGTCCATGATGAAGACGTCTGAGGAGAAGCCTAGGGCGCCGCCTGCTGGTACGGTGGAGGAGAGGAGAACCAACGAAGTCAAGGGACCGAAACTTATCAATATGCTTCCATTACATCAGGTTGTCCTTTTGTATGCAACTCTATTTAAAAAGTGATTCCCTCATCCAGAGCACATCTGTACAACAGGGTTCTCATAAGGAGTACATCTGTAGAATAGGGTTCTTCTCAGGAGTACATCTGTAGAATAATGTTCCCCTAAGGAGTACATCTGTACAATAGGGTTCTCCTAAGGAACACATCTGTACAATAGGGTTCTCCTAAGGAGTACATCTGACAAACAGGGTTCTTATAAGGAGTCCATCTGTAGAATAGGGTTCTCTGAAGGGGTACATCTGTAGAATGGGGTTCTTCTAGATAAAGCAGACGGAGTTCCGAGCAGGAGAGTGTGTGATGGGGTTTAGTTCTGCATAGGGTTCTCCGGGTTCTTACCTTCCCCGGGGCGAGCCGGTCCAGACGCCGAAGGGGGGGGGGAAGGTTTGGGGGGGAAGTCCGACATGATGCCCTGTAACTTGTTCCTGTGGTTCTCTGTGGAACCGGCCGAGAGGAGACGGGACACAAAAAAACACAGCCAGTCATGCAGAGAGGTCAGAGGTCAGGGGGAGGTCAGAGGACAGTGTGAAGCCAGAGGACAGGGTGAGGTAGAGAGGACAGGGTGAGAGGGCCAGAGGACAAGACAGAAGAGGGTGGAGATCAAACAAAACACACACACACACACCAAGAACAACACTAAATCAAAGGCAGTACTAAAAGCAGGAGGGCAGAGAAGAGCCTGAAGGTGGAGCATGAACAACAGCACAGACACACAAGGTCAAAGGTGAAGGACGGAGACGATCAAAACAGCACTGCTACCGCCCCTTAACAACCACATGGATGTGAACATGTAAAAACCAAAACCAAACAAAACCCCCAATATCCTTTTGCAGATGAACGCAGAGCAGGTCTGAGTGCGGTGGTGGTGGTGGTGGTGACAGGAAATGGGAGGCACACAGAGCGGAAGTGACAACGCCGAGAGGTTCATGAAAGGCACAGAGAGACGGAGTGCTTTGGGAAAAGACATCGGCTTTATTGACACGGTCAGGATGCAAAGAGACATAGCGGAGGATAATCAACAGAAAAGGGCGAGAAAAAAGATACAGGAAGAGGCAGGAGATTTAAAAAAAAACAAAAAAAAAAACGGTGACGGGCGATGGGGAGAGTGGAGTGGAGGGCAGTGCTGGTGCTGTTGGTGGTGGTGGTGGTGGT